>VWYK01074517.1:0-10866 GCA_013399775.1 Semnornis frantzii
GTTCTTTAGTCATTCATTCTAGGCACTGTGGAAGGTATTGAATACAGCCTGCAGTGCATGTCTGCAGCCTGTTGCTTGCTATCCTCTGACTGTCAGGCAGGTAATTTTTGACAGCTGCCTTGCAAGTGTTTTCTTTTTCCTGGGTATTCTGCACCTATTTAATGATGTTTATCTTTATGTACTCTATATTTATGTATTTTACTATCAGGAATGATATTTAAAACAGTGTCAGGAGACTTATTAAGTATATAAACTATCTGATTGAATTTCACCTTTTATAAGTGCTGAAGCAAAGATCATACTTTTCAGCATTTAATATCTGCTGTTCTCTTTCCTTCCCTGCTAAGCAATAGACATTCTTTTCCTTGCTATCTTCCCATTTCTAAAGTAGTTTTCTTGTTGCATTTTATGTTTCTCGTTAGACGAAACTGATATTCGCTTTGATCTAATGCTGCATCTCATTCCTTCATAGTCTCTTTTACATCTTTACCTGTAGGTCCTTGTTCTGCTTTTGTATTTATATTTATATTTTTCTGCTTTCCTTTTATTTTCCTGGCCATTAAAGAGCTTTTGATGGAGCCATGTTGGTCTTTTACTATGCTCCATATGTTTCCTTTGCATCATGACAGTCTGCCATTGTATCTTTAATATAGTCCCTTTCAGTTACTGCGAACTCTCTTACAGTCTTTTTTTCCTTAGAATATCTTCCCAAGAGACGCTACCTTCCAGTTCCCTCAGTTTGATGAAGTCTGCTTTTTTGAACTCCATTGTCCTTATTCTGCTGCTCTCATTCCTCCCTTTCTTTAGATTTGTGAAGTCTATAGTTTTGTAATCACTTTAACCAAAATTACCTTCTACCTCCGGTTTCTCAACTAGATCCTCCCTATTAGTCAGAATCAGTTCTAAAACAGCTGCAAGCATCTCAGTACCATCTTCCATCTTCCTAAAAGAAAGTTGTCCTCAACATGTCCTGAAAGCCTTTGTTTTTTTCCTTTTTACCTTTTTCTTGAGATGCTTAATGCACCTCTCACCTCTTCTGGTGGTTGAGCAAGGATCTACACTGTGGCATCTTCCTCTTTTCCCCAGAGGCTGTCTTTCATAAACAAAGGGTACTCTTTTATCCCAGCAGTTAGAGGAAATAGTATGGAAACTTGACCGTCACACAGCAGTCAGACAGCTGGATAGTCCAGCTGGGTCTGTTTCTGTCTCACATTCAATAGCTACCTTAGTTCTAGGGAATCAGAAGACTTCAGAAATGTACTCAGTTTTGTCATGCCCTGTGATACCTGCGATTTTTAACGAGTAAAAGGTTTTAATGAGTTTGAGGCTTAGGAAAGTTGGAAAATTATTTTTTTGAGCAAAATACCATCAACAATTTAAACTGTACACACTTCTGGTGGGATTCCTACCTTAAATCTAGATCTAAATGGTATTACTTGGCCAGAAAATCATATAATAAATAAAGACTGAAATAAAGCCACCAGATTCTAGGGGATTGAGACAGTGTAATTTTCCATCAGATCACAGCTGATAGGTTTTTTCCTCTTTCAAAATTCCTGCTTCAGTAGGCTCTCTTTAGCTATGAGTAAATTTGTCTGCAAAGCTACAGAAATCTTCATAAAACTGATTTATTTCTCTAACCTACTCAAGGTTATTTGGATTACTTGATGAACAAGCCACACCAGTCCGCTAACATTGCCATTCCCAACACTGGAAGAGCTATTTGTTTCATGATGGAAAATATAGCCCTGCCTGGTAAATAGTTTTAGTTTGAATGGCAGGTGACACCAGCTGCAAGGCTTCCATGGGATTATTCCATGATATTGGAAACCAATTCAGAACAGCTGTTATTGTCCCAGGAGTTGTTCCATGTGCCTTTGGTTCACCTGCACTGAAAGGACATGTAATCACCGAATGGTAGAATTTAAAGGGCCTCCAAGGACTACCTAGCCCACCTTTTCTGCTCTGAGCAGGGTCAGCTACAGCACATTGCTCTGCCCTGTCTAGTTGGCTTTTGAATATCTCCAAGGATAGCAACTGCACGACGTCCTCGTGCACCTTGGTTCAATGTTTGAACAGTAAAGTTTTTTTCTTATGTTTAATTGGAATTTCCTATATTGCAGTTCATGCCCACTGTTTCTTGGGCTATCCCTGGAGATGACATGAGAGAGTATCTCTCTCTTCTAAATGCCATTAGGCAGTTAGTCTTCTCCAGGCTGACCAATTCCAATCTTCTCAGCCTTCTTACATACCTTTTTTTGCTTCAGTCCCTTCATCATCCTTATCGTCTTCTGCCATATTCCCTTTATGTCTGTATCTCTTTTGTTTGTATATCTATGTCTGTATCTCTTTTGCACTGGGGAACCCAGGACTGGACCCAGCACTCCAGCTGTGGCCTTTCAGTTTGAAGGAGATCACACCCTCAACTTGAAAGCAATGTGATGCTGTTTCTGATAGAGCCCAAAAGAGGCTGTTAGATTTTCTTGCTGTAAGGACTGATCACCTCTACTCTACCCTGGTGAGACCCATCTTGAGTACTGCGTTCAGTTTCAGGCCACCCAGTTTAAGGACAGGACAGGGATCTGCTCGAGAGAGTCCAGCAGAGGGCTACAAGGGTGATTAGGGGACTGGAGCACTGCCTGATGAGGAGGAAAGGCTAAGGGACCTGGGGCTTTTTAGTCTGGAGAAGAGAAGACTGAGACGGGATTTAATAAATGTCTATAAATATCTGAGGGTTGGGTGTCAGGAGCAGGGGGTCAGGCTCTTCTCACTTCCTCCCTGTGACAGGACAAGGAGCAATGGATGTAAGCTGCAGCACAGAAGGGTCCACCTCAACGCAAGGGCGAACTTCTTTACTGTAAGGGTCACAGAGCACTGGAACAGGCTCCCTAGAGAGGTTATGGAGTTTTCTTCTCTGGAGATTTTCAAAGCCTGCCTGGATGTGTTCCTCTGTGACCTGAGCTAGATTGTCTGGTCCTGCTCTGGCAGAGGGGTTGGGCTCAATGATCTCTTTGGGTCCCTTCCAACCTCTGACATCCTGTGATCCTGTGATTGCTGCCTCATTGTCTACCAGGACCCTTAGGGCTCTCTCTTCAAAGCTCTTTTCCCTCCATTCGTCCCCCAGTCTCTAGTAGTGGGTGGTTTGTTTTTTTTTCTCCCAGGGCTTTTTACCTTTACTGGAACTTCTTGAGAATCTTGTCCAAGCCATTTCTTCAGGTTGCCATGATCCCTCTGAAAGGCAGCACAGCCATCTAATGTGTCAACCACTCCTATCAGTTTTGTGTCTTCTTCAGTCTTGATTAGGGTGCTACCTGTCCCACTAAGTCATTAATGAATATGTTAGACTGCATTTGACTCAGTATATGCCTTGGGGGTCACTACTAATGACCATCCTCCACCTGGATTTTGTGATGTTTGGAACCCAGCATTCTGGACTGTTTTTAGTTCACCTCACTATGCACTTGTCTAGTCTAAACTTAATCCTTTTGCCTATGAGTCCACTGTACCAGAGGCATCTGAAAGCCTTAGTGAAGTTGAGATAGGCATCCACTGTTCCCCAACCTTGTTCACCAAGGTAGTCCTATCACTGTAGAATGCTATCGAGTTGGTCAAACTTGATTTCCTCTTTGTAAATCCAAAATGACTACTACACCCAGTCACCCTCATGTGCTTAACTTCTTTCTAAATGTTTTCCAGGAGAATTTTCTCTGTCAATTTCACAGGAATCAAGGTGAAGCTGACTGGTCTGGTTTTCCCTGCCTCCTCCTTGCCCTTCTTGCAGATACTGGTGACAGTTGCTTTCTTTCAGGAAAGATAATCAAGGGTGGCCTCAAAAAAAGATGCTACTAAGTCACATGCACTTATTTATGTTCCATAGTGTGATCCTTCTCTAACAAGAGTAAGTCTTGTAGCTTCAGAAAAATGCCATAGCAGGAGTGGCCAGAGTGCTATGGAGTTGAATGGTATACAACCCATTTTCAGTTGGCTAGAGTTCACTTTAATGTAGGCTCTACTATTTATTTTAGCTTTAGTTAAAAAAAATAAAAATACCACACCATAAAACCCAATCCATCGATCTTTCTCCTTCGTGTGAAAAACAGCCAGGTCAAAGTCAAATGCAGAAATTATATCCTCTAATAGAATTTGTTTATTCATATAGAGATATGGCGTTCAACAAATCCAAGTGCTGAGTGCTGCACTTTGGCCACAACAACCCCATGTAGAGCTACAGGCTGGGGTGGCTGTAGAGTGGCTGGAGAGCAACCAAACAGAAAGGGATCTGGGGCTGCTGATTGACACCTGCCTAAACATGAGCCAGCAGTGTGCCCAGGTGGCCAAGAAGGCCAATGGCATCCTGGCCTGCATCAGGAATAGTGTGGCCAGCAGGAGCAGGGAGGTCATTCNAGGGGAGACCTTATTGCTGTCTACAACTACCTGAAGGTGGTTGTGGCCAGGCGGAGGTTACTTTCTTCTCTCAGGCAACCAGCACCAGAACAAGAGGTCACAGTCTCAAGCTGCACCAGGGGAAGTTTAGACTCAAGGTGAGGAGAAAGTTCTTCACTGAGAGAGACATTCACTACTGGAATGGGCTGCCCAGCGAGGTGGTGGAGTCACCGTCCCTGGAGGTGTTCAAGGCAGGTTTGGACGTGGCACTTGGTGCCATGGTCTAGTCTTGAGGTCTGTGGTAACAGGTTGGACTTGATGATCTTTGAGGTCTCTTCCAACCTTGGTGATACTGTGATACTGTGATAGGAGTCGTATTATAATATGAAATTATCTCATGAGAAATATGGCAGAAGAACATTTACTCCATTCTGATTAAAATGTTCTTTGCGTAGAAATACTGAACAAGGCATATTAACAAGAGTACTCAATGACCTCTAGTGAATAACCATTTACTGATCTGTACCTGTACACTGGATATTTTAAAATAAATAGTCATGTTGTGAATATCATTCTGCTTCCTTACTTGGAATACTGAAAAATATAATTGATACTTGCATATCTGTTCCTCTTAATGTAGGAAGATTTCCTATAAAGTTAATATTATTTGAATTTGAAAAATTTACATCAGGGGTAATGCAAGGGTTGGCCGACAGTTTTGGTTTTGTTTTTTTTTTTCCCTCTGTGTCCTTCTGAGAAACTCTCTGGAGCCCAAGAAATCAGAAAGAAATTTCAAACAGAATCTTCTAGATCAGAACATGATATCGTAGATCAAAGAAATTCCTTGTGTTTTAGGATATATGGCAGCACCTAGAAATCATTAACTGAATGCAACTTAATTTTCTTCAGATCACAGAGTCGTTCATACTTCTGGAAACTCTCCAGTACAATATTAAACAAATGAGTGAAATAATTCCTCAGCCTCAGTTCTCCCAACTGCTTCTGCAGGTGATAAACTGTTGCTGGGAATTATGGATACAGATAATACTGCTTTTGTGTCATTGCAGTCAATTCTATCATTTCCAGAGTCATGACTGCTCTTCATACTTTGAATCCCAGAGTTCAGGAGAGATAGCCAGAATGGGAAAGCAAGAGCAAAGATTCATAGCAGACTTCCCTCCAGAGGGGTGGGTACCTTTTCACGTACCTGTATGCAATGCTAAGGTAGAAGCATACCGGCAGTTCCTGTGGACAGGGGATCTGCTTATATGTGGTCTTGCCCCTGCCAGTTTTGTGCCCACAGAATGCGTAGGAACGCAGTGGGGCATTCTGCTGGGCGAGGTATTTCCCATCCTGCAGCTATTCCTGGCCTCAAGAGTCAGAACAGGAGCTTTTCTCCTATTAAAAGGCAAGATTTAGTACCTTTTCTCCATGAAGTCCCTGTCTGCCCTCTCTCCTTGCTGCAAAAGCCTTAGAGAGGGTAAAAGAAGTGCTGACTTCATTACTTGAACCAAAATCAATGGGAGCAGAACTAAACCCACTCTGTGGGTTTAGATAGATTGGATTTATAAAATGTATACATTACTGGTTAAAATGTATTGATTTAAAATGAACTACACATAATAGTGCTATAATTTTTTTATTTAGTAGATGTCTATAAAACCAACACTTAGTCGTAATGCAAATATGCCAACCCACACAGCCTTTATTTCCGGGTATATGCTGTTTGTATTAAAAGCTAATGTCCTTACAGTATCTTCTAACAATTTGCATATACTGAATCCACTATGTAGAGAAAAAAATATGTCTTGCATAATGAATTGCACACACACCGAAAAAGAAGGTATGCAAAATAAACACATCAGCTAGCTGAATGCTAATTACCTGTAAGCAAAATCTGGAGGCACTCAGTATGCAGAACCAAACAATTTTTGCAGTGAACACCTATAACTAATTTCCTCCAGGAAGAAAATTTTCCATTAGCTGTAGTGAATTCATGCCCATTTTAGAAAGGCTGTAGCTAAATAAATATTATTTTAGTTTAATTGGATTAAAAATTAGAAATGCAAATTCTAGTGTACTATGTCTCTAAGTCCTTGTCTCCCTTTTTATGGTAATACCCTTCTAATGGTTTAAGCCTATGAAGAAAAAACACTGAAGATTTTAACTAGCAGCTTTGCAGGGGGGCAGAAAGGAGCAAAGAAGATTTAGTGGTGAAAAGAGCAAATAAATAGGTGCTTCAAGATTAAAAAGAGGGTAGAAGTGCATGCTGAGCTGTTGAAAGACCTCTCTGTGTTTAAAGAAAAATATTGTTTGGTTCTTTCACCAGTGCATGATCAAAATAAGAGGTACAAATTAGTTCATGGCTGCTGAAGCTACAAAACATCATGCAGAGAGCTGTCTTTGGGAACGTTTTAATGAGGAGAAGAGGTCATCAGACTGTGACATTGCTTTTCAGAATTCTTCAAGAACAACACAGACTTCCTGTTCCAAATGTGGTAAAGAATAAAACAACCTTAGTAGTAATCGTACAACTTTTGAACCGTGTTCCTTGGAAATACTGTACCGTGCTCATTTTGTAGCTTTAGTTAGCTATCTCAAAGGAACTCTTCCATATTTTCCATGTGCCCTTATTTCAAAAGTACAGTGAAATGGTAAAGCTTCAACAAGGATTATATTTATAAAATAAAGTTTTATTCAGTGTTCTAAAGAGATTTTAATGTTTTCATTGCTCTAGGTGAAATGGTACACTGTGGCTCTGTTCATTAACATTTAGCATCAGTGCAAAAATCAAAGATTACCACATACAGTTTGAAAGGACATCCAAAATTACTTTGAAATTAAATTCACTACAATCTTAGTTTGCAGCATTTCAAACATGATTTTAAAATGTATAAGTTATTTTAATAGCATTCCAGGTCAAACATCCCCAGCCCAATAACAAGTCTCACATAGAATGTCATTATTTAAATTTGTGGCATACTCTGTATGCTGACTAGGATTGCAGAAGACAATTTAATTGGTTTGATAAATAAGATGTATACTACAATGCAGTTGTTGGAAAAAAGCTTCTTTAAGGATACTTAGACTATTGGCAGAGACAACATACTGGTAAATCAAATAATTATTACAAGTTAAGGGTGTTATTAGAAAAAAAACCTTGCATCTGGAATGACTTCAGGATTGCCAATAACTATAAAATCATCAGTAACTAGCAATTAATTGATAGTGGGTTCTACTCCTGATAAACAATTGTCCTTTGAAAGAAAGGTATCAAAATCATGATTTCCAAACCTGTTTTAGAAAGGTTTCTAAGGATTAAAAAGAATATAAATGTACTTTAAATCCCATTCATGAATCAAGTGTTATAGTTAATAAATTGTGTAAAAATTGACTTTCTTATCTATTCATTAGAACTATGATTGTTTTTAATAAAATTTGATTTGGAAAAGCATCATGAACAAGGATGCGAAGCTGATGTTGATGGACTACTGCTCATGCCACAGAAATTATATTCTAATTTTTTTTTAAGTTATGATCACTATGTGAAGAGACTTTATACTTATGTCCCTTTCTTTCCCACCAAATAAAAGGAGATTAAATGAATTCAGTAACTATCTTCTGTAATCAGAAACGCAATATCTGTGGTTTCACTCTGTCTTTCTGTCAGGTGTAAAGAACACTGGCAATTGCCTGCCATCTAAAGTATGTAATTCTAACATGAATATTGAAAGTCTACAAAAGAAACGTACGTGCATTTTGTTCAAACAAAAGTGTGCTCTCATTGACAAATACATTTTAGTAGCAGATATACATTTTTACACCATTAAGATTTTAAATATCAATGACTACCAGGTCATCTCACTCTGCAACATTCTCCCATGCATCAATTTACTCAAGTATTGTCACTGATTTTATTTTCTGAGGTGTAGTTTTCTTCTTCTTCACAGCAGGTAGTAAATAGGCATTTGCAAATATTCCAGCTGTTTGTTTCACCTTTAGAAAAATCCCAATGCAAATTTTTCCCACAAAGACTAATACGTTTATTGGTTTTCAGTTTAAACCTTTAATCCTGTTTGAATGGATTGATGTTTTTTTCCCTGATTTACCAGATTCTTCTGTCAGTGATTAGGGCCTGGGAGTTTGGGCTAATCTGAGATTTCTCATCTTCTTGTATTGTCATTCTAGTGCCCATTCTTCTTCTTCATCTTTCTTCTTCTTCTTCTTCTTCTTCTCTTTTTTTTTTTTTTCCCCCCTTTCTTTTTCTTTCCAGGAATACCCCTGTATCCTATTCAATAACCAATGCTTACTGAAAGAAAATGTCTTAGATAGCCAATTAGCTGTTATGCATAGAATTTTTAGCCAGCATGGTAGCAGCGTTTGTTACAGGACTACTTACTCAAAGCATTGAAAAGTAAATGTTAAAAAAGAGAGAGGAAGGATAAGGAGATTCTGAAATTCTGAATTTTGCATTCAATTATCCCAAACTACATCTACAGGCAGTAAAGACAATAACTTCTGTGAATCAACATGATAGGAGAAAATAATATTTGGTTCAGTGGATAAGCTGTGATGTAGAAATCCTGGAGAAGTTTTACTAGTAAGTATGCTTTTGTAATTAGAGTATCAATGATTCTCTGTCTAATGTAAAAGCATTGTAGGGTCCTTTGATAAAAACTGTGGGCAGCTTTTGGAAGCATTTATATAGCTGTCATAAACTAAGGCACTGCAGGTTGTACTAAATTAAATGCCATTAAATCAAATTAATAATTTCACTGACTGCAACATATTTCTAATGACGCTCCTTGATAGAGATGTAAATTTTGAAAAAGACCCCACAATTATAGATGATTATCAAATAAATGGGCATAGGGGAAAAAAGTGTCTGTTTGCTCTCACCAGAGTGTCAAAGCGTTTTTGGCTAAAGAGAACAGACAAAACCCATAACCCATCATTTTTTCAACATGAAGTGATGTTCTTCATTAAATAGTAAACATATATCCTCATAATATAATGATCCTTAATCCATCTGTAAAATTGTATAAATGCCGTCGTATCTGCGCATGACTAATATGTATTGTTATTAGAGAGTATTTCTCTGTACTACTATTAGTACTACTATTTGTACTACTATTGCTATCTATTAATAACTTTATGGTTATCATGCATGTAGTTTATTTTCTTAATTGAAGCACATGAACCATTGATTTCAGAGTGTCTTAAAAAATATTTGATATGTTAATGTGACAAGCAACTTAAGATTTGCTTACATAAACATTTTATATAAATGTTTAGAAGTATTGAATAAAATTCATATCTTTCTATAGCTCTTCTGAAATTTTATCAAGTAGCAATTGGCTAGAAAAGTAATTTGTAATGGCATCCAAATTATTTCACCTAGTTTGGGGTTTCAGTGTGAATTTCGTTTCACTAAACAAAAATCTGCTATATTTTTGAGGAGTCTTATGTGCCATTTTAAGTAAAGCGTTGGAGCAGATCTTGAAATAAGATCAATCCCTTTAATGCAGAAAAGGTTTCTTGGGAACTTTCTCTTCTAGAACACAGTATTTTACGAAGATGCCACTCCAAATGTCTAGTAGTGCTAAAAAGAAGTGCCTGCTGATCCAAAGTAATGGCACTCATGTTTTAATATTGCTGAATTAAATCTAGAGTACTCCACGTCTTGTCGTATTATGCCTTAAAGTTTTAACTTGGTTAAAACAGACCAGTCTAGTGAGCTATACACTAAGCAGTGCTTAGCGAGCATATATATATTATTGTGCACTGCATAAACCAGTTTACTGCGTTTTCATGCCATGCGTGCTTTGTGATCTTGCTAGGAGTTCTGAAAGGTATTTTGTGAATGTGACACAAACAAATACACAGCGTAGGTGCTGTATGGTGATATGGAAGTGGTTTAGCAAATTGTTAGTAATAACTTGGATGAAACATAAACTTGCCATTGTGTTTCATTGCAATTGCCTTAGAAACTTGCCATGGTAGTTTTGGCAAGAGTAGGAATGCTAAGTCCTGTGCCCTAACCAAACTCCAGATGAATTGGTTAGATTCTGCTATTCCCAGAAAATCCACCAATGGAGTTTCTCAATTCATAACTTATTGTGCAGTTCTGCTTTTCTCTGAAGAAGTGGTCATGTGTCACAGAATCACAGACTTAATCAGGTTAAAAAGACCTTCAAGATCACACGCTCCAACTCATCACCTAGCACCTTCTAATTAACTAAACCATGGTATAAGTGTCTCATCCAGCCTCCTTTTAAACACCTCCAGGGGTGATGATTCCGCTACCTCCGAGAGCAGCCCATTCCAATGGTCAGTCATTCTTTCTGTGAATAATTTCTTCCTGATATCCAGCCTAACCTACCCTGGCACAGTTTGAGACTGTGTCCTCTTGTTTTGTCACTGGGTGCCCGGGAGAAGAGACTAATCCCCACCTGGTTACGAACTCCTTTCAAGTAGTTGTAG
>VWYK01074518.1:0-14216 GCA_013399775.1 Semnornis frantzii
AATAAATGGAATTTGTTTGCATCCAGCAGTCTCCCCATCCCTTCATTGCAACAAACCATCACACTGGCAGGTCCTGGTCTATCTTTCCCACTGTTGAGCCCAAAGGATCCTCAGTCTTCTTCAACATAACAGAACGGCCTCCACAAACAAGCTGGTTTCATATTTCTGTCTGCAGTAACTCCTGCCAGGCTTAAGTGCTTTGACATCACCAGTGGCAGATCTAGCATAGATTAAGCATACAAAGGGTAGTGACAGTGAACTTCACCTTACAGAATGCCTCCTCACTCTCCACGTGCCCACCAGCACAGCTGTTCCATCTACTTGCATCTCCAGAACCTGACTTGAACATAACTACAGACCTCTACCCAGGGCTCTGAAAGGCATGGAATTTAGAATGGTTGGCCTCCTAAGAACTGCCATTTAGTTCCATAAACAAGCACCAGCCCAGTTGTGTTGCTTTAGGGGATTTTGTTTAACACCATGTGGAGATCACCAAAACCTGTCATGTGCTATGCAAGTCTGACCTCGTAACCCAAGTTTCCAAGTTCTGTTTTCACTATAAAATCAGCTCCCCTGAACTCTGTGACAGCTGGAAATGCAAAGTGGGAGTTCAAGTTTTCTGAAGCATTTCAGCCCTTTCACATGCCTTACCCCATCTTCCTCAAAAACCAGTGTTCACCCAATCACAGCAAGTTGCTTTCCTAAGTTAATTTATAGAAAGCTGTGTCAGCAAATTGAACTCATTGCTTAGAAAATAAGCAAATAATCATTGTTTTCAACCAGTTTAAACCTATATAAAACCCAATAATTTACTTCCAGGATCCATTACAGAGCTTGCCTCAGCTCAGTGAACAAGCATACGACCTAAGCCATAAATTGCTATTTGTACAAATTAGAAAAAGATATAATTTTATTAGGCATTAAATTAACTACATAGAAAGAATGAGAAAACATTAGGTTGTCTCTGATTTTATTTTTTTCTAATAGTACTGCATTTAAATGAGCACTGTAATTCTTAGTCTTTAATTCAAACAAACCTAATAGTGCATGATTCACTTGGAACATGATAAAAACATAAAGCATACATCAACAGCTTTAACATTTACTGCATTTCTAACTGAAGCAAAGGAAATATTCTATGCTTTGGTTTTGCTTCCTGAATAACATTATCCTAGTTGAAGCTCACAGGAGTTTCTGCCAACAGTAAATTTCACTCCTTTATTTTATCCTAGGTCCTTGTTGATAGAAGAAATCATGGGGTTACAGACATTTCTGTTGGTCACAGCAAAGAAATGCCAGTTTTGTATCTACTTCCAGTTAGACCAAATGTTAATGAGTTACAGGGAAACAATACAGGATGTGTTCATACTGCTCAATGCAGCAGCATGAAACACTAACAGACCAAAACTGAATAATTAAATGCATGTGAAAGGTAGCAAATTAGCAGGTTGATAATTCCGTCATTTAAATTACCTTGTAGGGGTGAGAAGGAAACAATGGATAGGGCAGTAGCAGCAAATTACACCAGCAGTATCTGCACCTCAGCAAGGGCCAAACAATGAGTTAGATGCTATTTATACCCATCTAAGACTGCAAAATATTTTTCAAGTGAAACAAGAAATATCTGGATTTGTTGCTAGCTCTGCTTAATACAAGTGTGAAATTCACACTGTTCTATGACAATTTAATCTTCCTTTATTCTCTGTTTTCTAAGTCTGATTAAAATGCAGCTCAAACCAAGTACAACAACTACAGGGCGGGAGGGAGGTCACAGTTCTTACATAATCTTTTTTTTCTTGACATTTTCTTTACCAAAAAGATCCTGACCGTAACTTCCTGAACGCTGTCTCTTGTAAATCGCTTGGATCTGGTTTTCTAAGACAGAAAAGGGATAACAATAACATTGGTAGGTTTTGGGAGCACAGCTTCATTTCATGAAAGTCTCCCCTGGGAAGCTTTTTATCCCTTGCATTTCCAAATCTCACAGAGCTCTCTTTAATGAAGCTAATTATCAGAACCTCTTACCCTGTGCCGACCCCAACCACTGGGCAGAGAAAACAGACCTCAGGCTCTCCAGTACACAACCCAGGCTCTTACAATCTTAGAATACTCTTGCCAGAGTGACTATTTTTGTAGCATTGGAATTTGACAGCATTCTTATACCACTCAAAAGGACATTTATGTAAATGCACTCCTTGGTGCTCTCCTCCACATTACCTTTTAGATGAAGCCACAGCCATCAACCACACTTCCTAACACAGCAACCAAAATCTTGAGATCTGACACACTAACTGATACCAAGTGATTAACAGATTCACAGACTGCATTGGTTGGGAAGGGACCCTCAAAGGTCATCTTGTCCAACCCTCCTGCAAGTCAGCAGGGACATCTCCAAGCAGCGCAGGCTGTCCAGGGCCACATCGAGTCTGGTCATGAATGTCTCCAAGGATGGGGCCTCAACCACATCCCTGGGCAATCTGTCCAGCATTTCACCACTCTCATCCTAATGTCCAACCTAAATCTCTCCTGCTCAACTTTCAAACCATTACCTCTCGTGCTATCAGTACCAGCCCTTGTAAACACTCACTCTCCAGACTTCCTCTAGGTCCCCTTTGGATATTGAAATGTAGCAAAAACATTTATCTGGAGCCTTCTCTTCTCCAAGCTGAAGAGCCTTGATTCTTTCAACCTGTCCTCATATGAAAGGTGCTTCAGCTCTCTGATCATGGCCCCCCTCTGGACCCACTCTATCAGGTCCACATCCTTCCTTTATTGGGGACTCCAAAGCTGGACACAGTACTGCAGGTGATGTCTCACCAGAGCAGAACAGAGGGGTAAAGCGACCTGCTAGCCACATTTCTTTTGATATATTAAGCATAGGTAATACTTTCTCTGAGCATATCCTAGCACCTGCCAAACAGCTTTGGGCAGCCTTTGGATTCCTTTGTCTTCAAGACTGAGGTTTCTTGAATGAAGATTCCTCTTTTTTTTTTTTTTTTTTTTTTAGAAAACACCATTATGCTACTTCACATATACAGAGACCTTCACACAGCAGGACTCAAACCTAGACTTGACAAGTGCTAGTCAATTTACCAAGCCAAGCAATTTTTGGGCACCTTCCTGAGAAAGCTTACTCTGCCTGAAACCATCTGTAACCTCTCCTAGCACAGTAACCTCTCTTTTTAGTTTGCAATTCCCATTTTGAAATTTTTCAGCTTTTATTTTGGTCTGCCCCTTGTCAAGCAAGAAGACAGCCACCCATTGTTTTCTTTGTTACTGCTGTTGTCCCCAAATCAAAGCATAATCTGCTCAGATAATAGCCGTTGCTAGACTTCCATAACAGGCATCATTAATGATCTAACACAAACTAATATTTGCTTTACTTTTGAAGATCATTTTCCATCATCTTGATACAAGAATTTCCTGTGCTCAGCAAGCTTTCTTCCCAGTAGAAGAGTTTTGGGGTTTTTTGCCTTTTTTTTTTTTTTGGCTATATGTGTAACCAAAAAATCCTTTCTTCTCCCTCCCACTAACATGAGGCAATGAATCCCTCTTGTTGGTTCTCCTAGCTCTGCCATGAAACAGCCAAATTCAACACATTGTTAGTCCTAAGCATCCACTTAAGACATTCTTAAAGGCACTCATGATTGTCAGCCACTGTCTTCTGATGTAAATTTCCTACCTTCCCTCAAGTTAAACTCACTGGCTCCAAGTTTCACATAATTATGATCTAGCCACAACACCCACTTCCTTGTGCTGATACTGCCATTGCTGCAGAAGCCTTATAGATGGCAGCAGTGGCCAACATAACAACAACAATAACAACAACAACAAATAATATTCTGGACCATACAACAACAATGGCCTTCCAATATCTGAAAGGTGCCTACAAGACAGCTGGGGAGAGACTTTTTTAGATGTCAGGTAGTGATAGGACTAGGGGGAATTAATCCAAGCTAGAGGAGGGGAGATTTAGATTAGACATTAGAAAGTTCTTTGCCATAAGGGTGGTGAGACACTGCAACAGATTGCCCAGGGAGGTGGAGGAAGCCTCATCCCTGGATGTTTTTAAGACCACACTGGATAATGCTCTGGGCAACTTGATCTATTTGAAAGTGTCCCTGTCTGTAGCAGGGGGGTTGGAGCTGGATGATCCTTTAGGTATTTTCCAACCCTGACAATTCTGTGAATAATGACACTCAATATCCTGAACCACCCAACTGATAGTCAGTTCCTTCCAGCCTTTTACTAGTGCTAGCCCAACACTACTTGCCCCTATTTCTGGAAGCTCTAACGCCAAAATGTTGTCAGGTTTTCCACCCAGCCCTTCAGACTCTGCATGCCTTCTAAAGACACTAGAATGTGTTCTACATTTACTCAGAAGAATTTTGTATGTCATCTTCTGTGGATTCAGGTTTCCAGTTGCAGAAACAAGCCTGAGGAAGATGCATAGAAATCTAGAGTCTTTGTCCAAATCCATCCTGCATTAGCTTCTGTCTGAGCTTGCCATTTTCTTGCTTGACAAATTCTAAACGTTTTGATGAGGAATTTTCTTTCCAATAACCAATATTCTTATCCCAGGTCTCAATCCTTTTACAGGCTTCTCCTGGGACTAAAGTTAGCCCAGTCAGACGAGTGTCTGCGGCAAGCCTTACCCTGACATAAAGCATCCCTGATTTTGGATTTGCAAACCTAATCCTATCTAATAAGCTTTATTAGTTGTTATTACAAAGAATCCAGTGAGGATTCAGAAGCCCCACAGGAAGAGATATTAATAGAAAACACATGGTCAGTGCCCCACTGCATTCACAAGATTACAAGACCAGCACAGACCCAGCAATGATTTCAAGTGCTCAAATCTCACTGAAGACAGAGATTAAGCAACACTTGGTCTCTGAGGATCTGTGTTGCAGCTCTAATTGTAATTAAATTCATTTTTTCTCTACCTCAGTGCAGAGTCAGCATTTCACCTGCCTGATTACATATTTAAGATGGAGACACTGGACAATGTGCAGGCAAATTTAGTTACAATTAAGCAGTCAGTAGTGGATCTGACTAAGAAGCAAGCAAGTCACCAGTCGCAGATGTGATCAAGACATGTTACCTGTTACTTCTTCAGTACCAGTGGTGTTAGGGGAGTTACTGTTCCCAAAGGACAAGAAAAGACTAGATAATGCTAACACACATTCCTGAAACCTCCAGAATGGGCTCCATAACCAAAGCACATTCAGGTTAAGTGCAGCCATACATGCCCACGTGGGCCAACTTCACTCCATGTAACTTCACAATTATACTTGCTTTACAGTCAAGGCAGAGAAGCAACTGAGTTTAGACGTTGGATCCTGTGAAGTATTTATATGTAGTGTTACAAAAATCAACAAGTAAAAGCATCTCTTTCTCCCCAGTAACAGTTAGAGGCAACTCAGTTGGGGCAGTCCTCAATACCCATATAGGCTGGTGGATGACAAAATTGAGAGTAGCCTTGTTGCAAAAGACTTGGGTGTTGGTGGATGAGAAGTTGGACGTGAGACAGCAATGGGGAGAAGGCAGCCCAGAAGGGCAATGGCATCCTGGGTTGCATCAAAAGGTGCATGGCCAACAGGTGAAGAGAGGTGATTCTGCCGCTTCACTCTGATGAGACCTCACCCCCAGCACAGTGTCCAGCGCTGGGGCCCCCAGCACATGAAGGACCTGGAACTGTTGGTGCAGGTCCAGAGGAGACCACAAAGATAGTCAGAGGGCTGGACCACCTCTCCTGTAAATACAAGCTGAGAGAATTTGGGCTGTTCAGTCCAGAGAAGAGGTTCTGGGGAGACCTCAACATCTGAAGNTGTGTATTTCTGTATATAGCTGTAAACATTTGTAATATATTGTAAACATCTGTTTGTATATTGTGCTAAGCTGTGAATAGAAAGCTTCATTCCTTAACTTCCAGCTGGCTGAGTCTAGTCTGGGTGAATTCATTCTGTGTGGAGGGTGGGTAACTCCCAAACCATCACAGACTGTTTAGAAGGGCTGGCAGTGACAGGATGAGGAACGATGGTTTGAAAGTGGAACAGGGTAAATTTAGGTTGGACATCAGGAAGAACTTCTTCGCAATTAGAGTAATAAAACACCAGAGCAGGTTGTCCAAAGATGCGGCTGAGACCCCATGCCTGGAGACATTCAAGACTAGACTTGACGTGGCCCTGGGGCAGTCTGATACAGTTGCTCAAGATCAGGGGGGTGGAATGGGTGGGTGTTGGCCCACAAATTGCCCTTTGAGGGTCCCTTCCAATCTGATGCAACCTGTGGACCTGTGAAATGAAAGCCACTAATTCAGACTCCAGTAAAGACGCTCACAGTGAAGTAGGATGAGTCCCACGCCAGGTGGGTTGGATCTAGACCAGCCCCTTTTCTTCACTCATTTTTCCACTAACCACACAGACAGAAGAAGTTTAACTCCTACACACATTTTAATAATGTTTATCTCAGGTGTAATTTCCTCTCCTTCTGTACTTAATTCTCACTGACGTTAATGAGAGCTGCATTGAAGTGTATGCTCAGAACTGACTCCAGGCATTTTTACAGCTTGATTTTTCAAATGTAATTAGAAAAGCACATTGAAATGCTTAATCTGTGTGTTTTGGGAGAAATGTTTAATGGTGGCTAATTAATGCATGAAATTCACATTTAGAAAACTAATATCCAGGCACTGCAATAATCAAAATATTTGCAGAAGTCATAGTGGAAAGAATTATAAGATTATAAATGGTTTCCTGGCAAGTGTTCATGAATGTCTTGGCTTGTTCGGGTTTGGAGGGTTTTTTTTTAATCAGAGTTGTGGATATACTTCAGTTTTGGATACACCAAATAAAAAAAAAAACTATCTGCAGCTGAGTGAACCACAGCAGCACACATCTTTTCAAGAGAAGTACACAAACCTGGAGGTTGCAATTATAAGTTATTCTCTTTTTTTTCTTTAGAAGAAAGAGGTTGCAAGCTGCACATTGTATTAGCCTAATCAAGCAATTTAGTTCTTTTATCACGTACCCAGGGGAACCTTACAGCAGCCTTGAGGTAGCTGAAGGAGGCTACAAGAAGGCTGGGGAGGGGCTTTTTACAAAGGCTTGGAGTGATAGAAGAGGGGAAATGGCTTTAAACTTGAGGAGGTGCTCCAGATTAAGTCCACCTGGGGTGGGGGAGTGGTCTGGAAACCTGAGCCTAGGTGGACAGGGAAACCTGTCCCCCCCCAGATCAAAGTTTATCCCACACCTACTTCCAGTCCACAACCCTATCTAAGAGGCATTGCAGTTCCTGTTTGTTCTCTTGCTCCCCACCTTTGCCTTTGCAACACCTCCTTGCTGCTGCTGTTCCTGATAACCACATGGCCACCCAAGCAAATGGCCAATCGTGCTACCTCCTGTATACAAGGAGAATCCATCTCAATCCAGAGAATCCACTGCCATCCAGCCTGGTTTTTTATTTGTATCTGTTCCCTTTCCTTATATCTCTGCAGCCCTCTACCTTAAATACATGTTCCTTAGTGTCAAAAGTTCCGTTTAACTTCCAAATCAACTCAAGGCTGATTCTTTTGGTGTTTCACCCCTTTCACTCTTCTACCTAATTTTGCTATATGGGGAGAGGGGAGGCCTCCTAAATTTTGTTCCACTGGGTTTGTGGGCTCCAGGAAGCTTAAAGAGTAACAGGAGGGCAGATTTAGGCTGAAGATTAGGAAGAAATTCTTTACAATGAAGGTGGTGAGACACTGGAACAGGTTGTACAGCAAGGTTGTGGATACCTCCTTTCTGGAGGTATGCAAGGTCAGGTTGGATGAGGTCTTGAGCAACCTGGTATAGTGAAAGGGGTCCCTGACTACGGCAAGAGGGTTAGAACAGGATAATATTTAGGCTCTGTTCCAATTCAAACCATAGCATGGTTCTATGATGTCTGTGTGCTGGCGTACTTAGAGCATAGTTCTGCTGTTACAAGCCTACAAAATTTGACATTTTCCAAACAGTCAAAGCTACTTAGATCAGGATATATTCCACACTAGTTGTAATTGTTTCCTTTAATGTTATTTAAGTTACCTGGCACATAAAGGTGAAATCAAAGCTTTTATAATGAACCTCTTAACACTGAAATGAAGAATTTAACTTTACAACTAAAAGAATCAGAGAAGGGAAATGGAGCGGAAGGAAGAAGCCTCTATAGAGCAAAAAAGAGGGAAGAATAAACCCTGTGGTTTGCTAGACTTGATGATGTGTTGTTAAAACACCCCCTTCCAGCTGCACATCTGTCATGACTGAATACTACCTTTATTCTTTTGGAGAGACTTCATTTTTTTCAGTTCTTTTTTGGATTTTACAGCCAAATCTTTTTGTGGAGTTAGACCAGAAGTTCACATCTTTAAACAGAATATCTTGCTGTGCTTAGAGGCTTCTAACCAATTCAAACATTGAAAGAGGAGACAGAGATCTATCTAGGAAAGAAAAAAAATGCTAGATCCACATTTTTGAATGACAAACCTAGTCAGAAATTTAGTCTAGGGACAGCATTCTAAGGTCTGATGTTCAATGTGTTCCCGATTTCCTTGTAAATTTACTTTACATCTTAACATTAGTTTTTCCTCCTGAAACTTTCAGCTCTACAAACGCACACTTATTATTTCATTGGACCTGTAGCCCTGTTTTTTTTTCCCCATGCTAGCAATATATATTCTACATTCCTTTATTTCAGAAAGACACACACAGTCCTGGCTTAAGTGAGTTCACCATCACCAGAGATACGCAAACTGCAGTAGGTTTCCTTTCTTTTATTCCCAGAAAAAAAGTATATGGAACTGGGATGGAACTTGGCTCACTAGATAATGTTAGAGTAAGTTTTGTGGTTCAGAGTCACGACTTTTTCACAAGCAACAAAACGAATAAGTCATTTTCCCTCATAGATTGTGCACTGTATCATGGCAGCAAGTGAAACACAATCCCCTTCCCATACAATGCCATGTGAAAACCATCACTCCTACTGCCACAAAGAGTACCAGTCAATCACATCAGAGCTTCAAACACTACACATTTACCATCGTGGTTTTCCTCCCACAGAGGGTAGGCTGAAAGATTGGCTGGTATTCCTTAAGGGGAAAGACTATCCTGCAAGAGAAGATACTACAGGGACTCCCTTTGTACTCTCTCACTTGAAGTCAGAACACGTCTAAGAGATGTGTACAGCTCTTCAAGGCCTTTGTGGGCTGCCTACTGAAAAGCATGTTGAGATTAACAGAGTTGCTAAAGATATCTGTGCTGAAAAACACCTGAAGCAAGCCAAGCCTGCAGAAAACACAGTCCGAGTTAGAATAAAATCATAGACTTTTTCAGGTTGGAAAAGATCTCTAAGATAATTGAGCCCAACCATCAAACCAAGACCACCATGACCATTAGACCACATCGCAAATGCCATGCCCACATGTTTCTTGAACACTTCCAGGCATGACAACACCTCCTCCCCAGGCAGCCTGTTCCAATGCTTGACCACATCCACCATAAAGAAATTTTTCCTGACCTCCAACCTAAACCTCTCTAGCACAATTTCAAGCCATTTCCTTTTATTTTTTCACCTGATATTAAGGATAAATATCCCAGGTTGGGAACTATAGGGTTAAGAAAGTCCTCTTGGGACTTGAAGATTGTTATTCAATCCCACAATTCTGCTCTCTCTTCATAAGCTCAGGGCCAGCCCAGCTTGTGCTCTTTTCCTCCCCCTCCAGCCTTCTGCGGGGCAGGAGCTGCATTATTGGGACAAACATGTAAGGATAGGCCTGGTTGGGGCCTGCAGAGGCTGTGCTTAGGCCTCTTGGATCGCAGAAGCATGAGGGGGGGAGGAGTGGAGCACTGGGGATGATAGATTTAGTTTTGGGTTTAGGGAAAATTTAAAGGGGCTCACTTATGGATTCTGTACCTGCCTCGTAATTTCTACCTGTAACTCTCTCCAAATACAATTCTGTGGATTTTCTCCAATTCGTTTGAGAGCTTCACTCTGTCGGCTCTTTAAACCCATGACAACAAGTGAGCACCTCCCACCTGTCTAACCTCCTTTCAGGGAGTTCTAGAGAGCAAGGAGATCTCCCTTCAGTCTCCTCAAGACTAAACAACCCAAGGTCCCTCAGCTGCTCCTCACCAGATCTATGCTCCAGACCCTTCACCAGGTTTGTTGTCCTTTTCTGGACATGCTCCAGTTCCTCAATTTCCTTCCTGTAGTGAGGGGATCAAAATTGTACTGAGGAATTGAGGGGTGTGATGACTTCCATGGCCCTCCTGACCACGCTCTTGCTGATAAATACCAGGATGCTGTTGGCTTTATTGGCCACCTGAGCACACTGCTGGTTCGTGTTCAGCTGGCTGTCAACTAGGCGATGAGTTACATTCAGTATGTAAGCCATGTATGGGTTCTTCACCATTCTGACTCAATTTTGGCCATGTGAATACCCAAGAGCAACACTAAATGCAAACATTTCCTATCTATTTGCTTTGGTGGATAAGATCATTGTACAGAGTTATTTTTGACCAAAAATGCTGTGAAGAAACAGATCAAGCAGGCCTTGAAATTTTGAAATACTGCTGAAATTTCAATAGTTAGGAGGAACCATTTATAATTTTTATTTTCCTGTTTGAAAAAAAAAAGTACTAGTCAAGCCATCTGCTCTGAACTGGAGCTCACAATTACAAACATAAAAAAAAACTAATTCCTAAAGCTGTGGAGCTGAAAAAAATTCTATTGAATAGCTTAAAAGTTGAAGGGAAGCAAGGGGAGGTAAATGCCAACAGAAGATTAACTTCTATTCAAATATACACATTTCCACTGTGCTGAAAATCCAGTTGAACAAGTACTCTGTAAAGCACATTTTAAAAGCATGAAACAGATGACTACAGCACTGTGCACCGAAGAAAGTGGTTGAGCTGGCAAAGAACCTTGTTGGTAACTATAAATAGCTTGGGTATTTTTAAGTATTTCTTTGCCATGCACAGAACAAGAGGCATCTTGGTCTGCACAAAATCTTGTGTGAGTTTGGTACAGTAGATTTTACAACTAGGTGTCTACCAGTTTCCACACAGATCTGAAAGACTCTGCTGTCTTGAGGATAATTGGGATATTTTAATGACAGAAATTAAATCCTTGGCTGTGAGAAGAAAATAACAGTGACCTTTACCACTCATTCTTCTGCCAAGAGACGCAAGCAGTCGAAACACAGCTAAGGCACTCACTTCTCACACACTTCTCACTTAGCTCTCAGTTCTTTCTTCTTCTCTGTCATTCTGGTTGCATCTTGATTTGGCTCTTTTGCATGAGATCTATGTGACCTGATCAAACCTTTTCCTCTAACCTCCTTGTTCTCTTTTTGACATCTCACCTCAGATCTCTGCACATTTATCACTTGAGCTATACAGAGATTGATCTGGTTATTGCTGAGGGGAAAGATGGGGTGGGGGGGGAGTCTCCTGGGCAGCCTGACTNATATGTATTATATATACACAATATGTATTATATATACACAATATATATATACACACTATATATATATACATACATGCACACACACACATTCACACATTTAAGTCTTTATACACATGCATATATATGTTTGTAGATCATGCTAAGCTGTCAATATAAAGCTTCATCCCTTAACTTCAAGCTGACTGAGTCTAGTCTTGGTAAATTCCTAACAGGAGGAGCAGGTAATTCCCAAACCTCTACAACAACCCAACAGCAAGGAAGGTTAACATGATGTCCACAGCTTCAGCTCTCACAGGCTGCACTACATCGCATAGCTCTACACTTCTACCTTTGCTCTAGCCTGTAAAGAATGATGTATTCCTATTCTATGGGAAGATTTGATGTTAATTAGAAATTACCAAAATACTGAGATACAAATTCCCAGAATTGAGAGAAAAGGCTGCAGTACTTCTCTTTCCCCATCTTACAAAAAAAAGATGATGCAATATCACTTCTCACCACATAACTGTCTAACAACAAGCAGCATACACAACACAACCAGGGGACTATTGAAAAGTGTTAATGGTTTATAAATAATCAGGTCAGATTACAGAAGTGTAAAACCAGGTATTAATTCAATCTACCTATTGTTTAATATTTAACTTCATGTGTTTGTCCACAGAACACCTTGCAAATTCTCTCTCCACAGAGGACTCTCCAGGTCAAGGAGAGAACACCTACAGTTACTCTGTGTCAGTCAGATTCTCTTCCAATACAGCAATAAAATCAATTTAAGACTTGTACCTTTTCCCTATCACAGTCTCAGGTTCAGGTATTCAAGAGGTAGATTGATAGGCAGGGTGAGAGAGGGAACAGCTTCAGCAACTAAATCTTTCACTTGCCTGTTTTTTGCCACCATTATTTGCAGAACAGCAACCAAATCTAATGGGGCAAACCAAGCAGGCAAGAATCCTTCGCTCTAGGCAAAAGAAGCTGCATCTAGCAACCCATCTGGCCTAACAACACAGTTTCCAAAAGCTCACCATCTGCTATCCCTCAGAGAAAAGTAGAAGGAATGGAGTATAGACAGGAGCAAGCCAATTCCCATCATGAGGTAAGTACAGGTATTGAGTACAGTTGTTACTGAGGAGTACGCTCACTCACATAATTTAAACCAAAAAGAACAATGATTCCAACAGGAGTGGAAAACAATCATAGTGATACTGAGAGAAAAAGAAAGCTACTACTATTTCAGATAGAAGGGATTTACAACAATTATCCAGTTCAAGCTGGCCTAGCCTGACCAATTCAGGGCTGACCAAGTTGAAGTGTGTTATTAAGGGCATTGTCCAAATGCCTCTTGAACGCTGCCAGGAAATAGGTTTCTTTTTCAAGCAGGGGAAATTCTGTGCTTATATTGGTCACAGCCCTCTTGTCCAGTTCCTTCTAGCAAGACATTCTGATAAACAAGGAATTTATAAAAAAAGACTGACTCCTTCTCCCAAAGGTGACATTACTGTTTACATTGATTTGGAGTGAAAAAAACACATTAGAGCAACTGAAAATAAGGTAAGAAGCTGTCTAAAGTAAGTGCTGTAATAATCAGTTTTCCCCAAAGTTAGTGAAGAGAGGTATTTCTAAGCTGACACCAGACATCTAATTATTTTTTTTTAACTCAATACAGTTCTGACAACTGAAATCAACTGTCCACAGAGACCACGCAGCCTTTAGCAGCACACTGCTGAAAACAATCAGCTAGCCCCAGACATAACCTATTGCTTTCCAGCTGTTTGTAGCATTTACATGCTACAGAAGTTACAAACAAGATCCATGACATAGTAATTCACAAAGCTGCTCAATATCCTATTGATCCTCCATAGGATTCTCCCTGAAATGGTACTGGACTGATGGAAATAAATCTTCCATCTGGCCAAGCCTCCTCCTGGAGAATCAAACCTTCTAGTGACTTACCTCATGCACTGCAGGCAAGTTCCTGCAAAAAGCCTAAAGGAGCTGCAACTTGGGAAGCCTATGTTCTGAGAGGCTTAAAAGCCACTGAATTTACAGACTGTTGGTAAAGAAAAGCAGGTTATCACACAAAGGAAATTATTTTTGGCATATGGTTTTGAAAGCAATGCCATGGTGGAAACCTGTCTGACAGAGTAGTAAGGAAGAATAAGCACTTCTCTTGTAAACCTCTACCTAGCACCTGACAGTACATCCTGAACAGAAAATACCAGCACAAAACTTGATGTATTTTGAAGACTACTTAAGCACACACACAGTGTGCTGGTTTGAGGTTAATTATAATATTTTAATGAGAGAAATTAGATTATTGGCTGTGAAAATAAAATATAGCCATGTCTAAATTACCCATTCGTTCTGCTGGGACCTATAAAAGCAAGGACACATAGTTAAGACAGTCTCTGCCTGGCTTTTGCCATATTAACTCTTCTGCCTTACTGTCGTGGTAGGCCTAGGCAGGCCAAATTGGGCTTGTACCTTTCCTGGTTTGCCCAGCCATGTTTTTCTGCTCTCCCTTCTGCTGTTTTGGGGAGAGCAACTGCGGGAAAAGGGACAAAGAGCCTGGAGCCACTAAGTCTGGGGTCTGTGGCCTGCCCAGACCCTGCTGTAAACAAGGTGCACAGGGTTGCCTTGTGCAAGGCTGTGTTCTGCCCAAAGAAGGGTAAAGCAAGCCTATGGTTTCACTCAATATGGGCAAATCTTGGCTAACTGCCATTGGATTGGCT
>VWYK01074528.1:0-16370 GCA_013399775.1 Semnornis frantzii
ACTTGCACCCACTGACCCTTGTCTTATCATGGGACATGTCTGAGCAGAACCTGGCTTTGATCTCCTGACACTCACCCCTCACATCTTTATATACATGAATGAGCTCACCCCTCAGCCTCCTCTTCACCAGCTCATTCAGCCTTTCATCATAAGGTTTCTCTCCCTTCATCATCTTTGTGGCTCTGCACTGGGCTCTCTCAAGGAGTTCCCTGAGATCCTTCTTGAACTGGGGGGCCCAGAACTGTACACAATATTCCAGATGTTGCCTTAGCAGGGCAGAGTAGACAGGGAGGAGAACCTCTCTCAACTTACTAACCACTTCCCTTCTAATATACCCCAGGATAAATAAAATAACAAAAATAAAATAATAAAAGCTCAGAATATACTCTGGGAGTAGACAAATGGAAGAAGAATCGAGGCAACAAATCAACTTCACACACAAGAATCTCGCTCCTCTTTTCATGAAGTGGTAAAATACCTAAACTGCCTCAACTGAGGTTATGACATTAATCTGGCATAAAGCCCAGGTTCTGGACCTTGACATTTCTCTGCATAGCTTACTACAGATTTAATTGTGCACAGTTTTAATGAATAGAGTTTTGGTTGTTGAATATAGAAAGAGAATTTCAGTAAAAGGCACAGAATATTTTAATCATAAATGAGCCTTAACAAGCCATTTGAGCAGCTGCATTGAATGGCTCTAAGAGCCATTTTCTTCTGCTGAACTGATGGCTGACATTTAGTTTGCATAGTGGGTAATATAAAAGGTAAAGTGATTTTGAAGTATAATTGTTAATAAAGAGAATAAATAATGTATTATAAATATGTTAACAAGCTATTCTAGTGATATTTAATATAGGCACTCTTAAAAGCAATTGATAATCAGATATTCACATTTGACAATGTTACTGTTTAATGGTGTTTCACTACTAGATGCCTGAAATTATGTCTCTAAATAGTGGTACCAACTCTAATCACTTCTGTGCTATCAATTCCTATTTGAAATTGCTCATGATAGGGGAAAAAAAAGGCTCAGATAAAATACTTGCATAATCAAAAGCTATATTAATGTGAAGTTACCACTGAGGGAGATATTTTTCACATAGAGATGATCTGGGTGTTGGTGTGCAGCTTAGGAACTTGGTAGCTTTCAGCAGGGGATTTAAAACTCTTTTTTCCCCCCTTTCTTTTATTTTTTTTTTCTTAGAATGATTAATTTTAAGGCTAATCATATAATGTCAGAATTTTCTGAGAAGAATGTCAAAGGGAAAGGATTTATATAATCTGTTATTTTGCTGAAAACCCCTTCAGCCTGTGAAAGTACTCAATGAATAGGAATGAACCAGAAGCCAACACAACAAATTGATCATCATGGGCATGGAGTCATTTTTATTGAGACAATGGTTAAAGATAAGTAAGTCTTAAAAAAACCTAAAAAACAACAAATTATTCCCCCAACACTGTATAGATTTCATATCACTAGAGAAAACATTCCTGAGTACCTCTATTCTGGAAGCAAAATTTCCTCTGAATAAGGCTTTGGACAGATGCTCTCTTTTTGCATTTTCCTGTGACTTGGAAGAGACACAGGTAGTGCTAGGAGACTCCCTGCCTTGTCAGCTTAATCATTTTGACCAGCTCAAAACAGTGCAAGCAGAGGATCTTTGCTACCTAGATCATTCTGAAGTAGCACCAGATGAGTAGCTTTGTCATGCTACTCAAGAGTCATGCGATGGGAATGGACCAGCAGTATGTCGGGGAGTCTCTGAGAAGGAGTTTTCTTTTTCATCATCACTCCTGAGTTCAGAAGTCAACACCTGTCTGAATTCCAGTCATGCAATATGGTCTTTGAGGAGCGGGATGGGGTGAATCTGCTCCAGGAATAAGGGAACTCCACCCTGGAAAAGCACTAGAGGAAGAGTGATTCTGCCTTCACCACTTGCACATAATGGGCAGGTAGAAAATGAATAAGAGGTATTCAAGGAGCAGAAAAGAGTGCAGCAGCTGTGCAGCACTGATGCCAACTAGTCTAAATAGCAGGAAGGTCAAGTAGCTTTCAGGTATGCCTACTGCCCTCTCTCTAGTTCCTTCTACCCTCTCTCTTTCAGAGACTACTGGTGCTAAAGGTCAGAAATTTCTGTTGTAGGAACCTGTAATATTTTAGTGCAGAATGAATTTACACGTGCTCTGGAAGCAGATTCTGCTTTGCCTGCTCTTATTTGTAGTTGCTTTTCCATTGAGCTTAGAGTCCTTGAATTGCTTGCTTTTGAGAATTAAGATCCTGCATGTGATATTCTGGCTTCTCTGTAGAGTTCTTTCACTGTGGAGTGCTTTTATGCTGCCAGCACAGAACAAACACATGATGTATCCTGAGCTATTAAATGCATTGTATGAGAGAGCTTAGAAAAAGAGCTCTTAGAGAGAGCTTGTGTTTATAAGAATTTGGATACTTCACCTGTAGCCCTAAGGATCATTCAGTCTTATTTGATACTGTCCTGGTTTAAGACCAATGAAATTCCTAAGAAATGACAAAATGTACATTGACATATAAAGTAGAAATGTGAATCTCTGCAATTTCCATGGCTTTTCTGACCTGTGAGCCAAGCGCAGCTGCAATGTATCAGCATCATTTGAACTGTTATTGTATTAACCAACCCCATATCAGAAATCATAGAATCAACCAGGTTGGAAGAGACCTCCAAGATCATCCAGTCCAACCTATCACCCAGCCCTAGCCAATCAACTAGGCTATGGCACTAAGTGCCCCATCCAGGCTTTTCTTGAACACCTCCAGGGAAGGTGACTCCACCACCTCCCTGNCCTCCCTTCAGGTAGTTGTAGCAGCAATGAGGTCTACCCTGAGCCTCCTCTTCTGCAGGCTGCACACCCGCAGCTCCCTCAGCCTCTCCTCACAGGGCTGTGCTCCAGGCCTCTCACCAGCCTTGCTGCCCTTCTCTGGACACCTTCCAGCACCTCAATTTCTCTCTCAAGGTGTGGCCAGACCAGTGCTGAGTCCAGGGGCAGAATAACCTCCCTTGTCCTGCTGGCCACACTGTTCCTGATCCAGTCCAGGATGCCATTGGCTTTCCTGGCCACCTGGGCACACTGCTGCTTCACCTTCAGCCTACTCTCTACCAGTACCCCCAGGTCCCTTTCTGCCTGGCTGCTCTCCAGCTGTCCCCAGCCTGTAGCACTGCTTGGGGTTGTTATGGCCAAAGTGTAGAACCCTGTAATATGACAGAAGAAGGTAGACAAAGACTAACACCTGAGTGTTAGTTAGTTAACCAGGTTACGTTGTTGTACGTGCAAGTGTAGGTTAAATAGCTAATACGAAGCAGACTGTAACTGTAACGTATTGAAAACTCATTCAAACCAGTGGGAAGGAACTCAATAATTTCAAGGTTCCTGGAGGAGGGATAGCATCTACAGAAATACTTAAGTCCAACTTAGTTCTACTGAAGGTTAGGGAGTGATTTAGATGATTTTATACAGTCCATAAGGCTTCTTTTTCTTCTCTTGATTTCAATTGCACTTTGGCTTTAGAAGCCTTAATCTCATTTAAAAATAAGATTTTCTAATATCACTTGCTTTTAACTCTGTAGTTGGTGTTTTAGCACTGCCAATTTTCCCTCTCACAGCCTTTTGTCTTTCTTTTCACATAAATGCTTAAATTTTAATGGCAATAACAAATTGGCTTATGAATCTCTCACTTCAGATAATGTGACTTTTATGAGACTGATTTCATATTAGAATCCTTGAGTCACAAAAGTGTTGGGTTGGGAAAGAATCTCGGAAGTCTAACTGCTTGTTCAGTATCGGTCAGCTCAGGGTTTTCAACGGTTCGGTCTTGGAAAATTCCAAGGACAGAGATCCCACCACATTTGTAGGTGTAATTTCTATGGCTTAATTATTCTCTTAGGAATGGTTTTACCTTTATATTCTTTCCTTATATACCTACCACATATCTCTTTTTGGGAAAACGATAGGAAGATATTAAAGTGATGAAATTAATACAGTTAAGGTATTTGTGATAGTAGGAAGGGAATTTAAGTAAATTAAATTGAAACAACAGCAACAAATCTATGACTTTTGTGTCTGTCTTCACTGGTTCCCTATTTTCCATCTCACTGGGAATTCTTGTACTTAATTTCCCACCTAATGGTGATTTTCACATGCTGTGTCTTTACCGCCAAAGCTTTTATCAGTTCCTCATATTTTATTGCAAGTAGCCTCAAGATTTCTCCCCACTCACATTTAAAATAGAGGAACATACATAAAAATGTACTTCCATATTCCTCCCTAAAATCCACTTGCCTCAGGATATTTTCACCTCACTGAAGACTCATTGGATTCATTGGGGTTTTTTGTATCTAAATGACTGATTATCATGTGAATTGCTTTCTTGGTATTCTTCTTTGTGTCCATCTATTATTTTGTTGTAGTTGTTTACATTTTTAATTAAATGCTGCTTTTTTTTTTTTTTGGAGTAAGTGTTTTTCATTTAAATATGTAGATATTATGAAAAATAAGGCTCTGGTCCATAATTGGGTTCTCTGAGAGTGAGGTAGATACTATAGAAACAGTCCAGAGAGTTGGATAAGTGTGAAAATGAACTTTTCAAACAGAAATAATAGGTTTCATAAATCTGTTCCATGACAATGTCAGGGCTAAAGATTTAATTCATTTATGTACTTTCCAGTCAGAAAAATAATGCCTCCATTCTACATGTAAATATTAGTGGTTTTTTTACTGTCAGCAACCTTCATTGTGAAACTATAGCTTACTTATAAGAAGAGTTCCTTAATACTATCTTTAGAGTTATAGGGAAATGTTATTTGGAAGAAGCAGAGGATGGCACTGTTGGACTGCAATTATGAGGCAATACAACCTGCAAATCCTGAATTGCAACACTGGACAACCTTACAGAAATTGTGCCAGAAGCACTAAGAGGAAAAAAAATATTTATACTGGGTTTTGATCACCAGGATTTTGATCATCAAAAATATGCTTGAAGTTTAGTGGCCAGATAAGAAAAATTACTCTTCTTGAATAGAATATGATTGTAAAGTAGAGTAATGGAGAAAAGAGAGGTGAAGAAAACCAAAATCATCATCGTATATTTGGGGAAGTAAATTAGTAGCTTGAATGTGAAAGGTCTTTCTGGCACTGAGCCCTTAACTCTGAAGCATCTAAGATTCTGAATATCTACAAAGACATTGGCTCTCTAATCTAGGCATGGTGATATCCACAGGTTGTTCAGGTGGATTCTCCCACAGTTTGTAATTCAAATGACAATAGAGGATAGACTCACAAACAGATTAACCTCTTCAGAAAAGAATGAACCTTCTCAGAGACATAACCATTCTGTATTTGTGTAGGATGTTGCTAGCCTGTTCCTCCAGGTTCCACAGGAAAATCTTTATCTTAATAGAAATGTTAATATAAGAGTTTTAAAGTGTTGAGCAATGGAAATAATTCAGTTGTGTTATGCAAGATCCCATGAGCTGTGTAAGCTTTCAGATTTTGCTCTCCAATGCAATGAGCATTCACTTCATTTACTTGTCTCTCATCCTAGCTAAGCTTATGAAAGTAAAACACAATGGTTAAAGACATGAATTTTCACCTCTGATATGAATGCTGTGGTAGCCTTACCCAGTGGTATAGAGAACTTTGGGAGATCAGTGGTTTTTTTGTGTGTGAGTTGTGTGAGCTGTGAGGCATGCTGGAATCTATTAAATACATATGAATCATAGAATCAATGAATCATCAAATCATAGAATCAGAGTTGGAAAGGACCAGAAGGATTATCTAGTTCCAACCCCCCTGCCATGGGCAGGGACACTTCACGCTAGATGAGGCTGTCCACATCCTCATCCAGTCTGGCCTTAAACACCTCCAGGAATGGGGCTTCCACCACCTCCCTGGGCAACCTGTTCCAGGGTCTCACCACCCTCATGGTGAAGAACTTCTTCCTAACATCCAGTCTGAATCTACCCATTTCTAGCTTTGTTCCATTCCCCGCAGTTCTCTCACTACCTGACATCCTAAAAAGTCCCTCCCCAGCTTTTTTGTAGCCCCCTTAAGATACTGAAAGGTCACAATAAGGTCACCTGGGAGCCTTCTCCTCTCCAGACTGAACAGCCCCAACTCCCTCATTCTCTCTCCACAGGAGAGGTGCTCCCGTCCTCTGATCATCCTTGTGGCACTTCTCTGCACATCCACATCCCTCTTGTGATAAGGGCTCCAGAACTGGACGCAGTAGTCCACCGATACCCCCAAGTCAGGGCTATTCTCAAGCCAGTCACTGCCCGGCCTATATTAGTGTTTGGGATTGCCTTGACTCAGATGCAGGACTTTGCAATTGCAAGATGCAGAACCATCTTGCAGTTCAGCAAGGTTTATTTTCCAGGATTGCTTATACTGCCAAGCATATTGAGATAAATGGAGCAACGTGCCAGACTGCCAGTGCAATTTGCAAGTAATTATCTCTTAAGAAGTGCAATGGTCAAAAATAAAATAGAAATAGAATTTAAGTTGAGGCTATGACTTCAATTCTGAGGTGTTGGCATGACCATTTTGGTGCAGTTGGCTTGACAGAATCCAAAACAACCCAGACTGCAGTTAAGTTTTGCATTATAACTACAAACCCCAGGGAAATTCCATGTTTGCTTGGGAACTTTACAAATAAATGCTTTCCACTAAAACAGCTCAGTTTTGTTGTAATGAGAACTCAAATCAAATTAATTCAAAGTGGCTTTGCTTTTCATAAGAAATCATATGACAGAGCTCTGAAAATGCTCCTGTTCCCTGTATCACAGAACTTTAGAGGTGGGAAGGGACCTCCATAGATAATTGAGTCCAACCTCCCTGCAAAGGTAGGATCCCCTAGGTCCCCCTGCATCCAGGTGGGTTTTGAAAGTCTCAAGAGAAAGAGACTCCACAACCTCTCTGGGCAGGCCGTTCCAGTGCTCCATCACCTTCATTGTGAAGAAGTTTCTCCTCAAGTTGAGCGGAAAACTTACATGTTCCAGATTGTAACCATTGCTCCTTTTCTTGTTGCTGCTGATCACAGTATGTCAATACTGTGTCGTTCTGACTTTACTTATTTTTCAGTTATGGAAAAGATCCTCAATCATGGGAAGAAAAGAAAATAATTTTATGCTTCGAATGAAGTCTTTGTCAGAATCATCTCGGCCATTCCCACTTTTATTAAGCAGTTGTGAATGAGTGTTGTAATTTGCCTTGAAAGTTATTTCATCAGTAGTTGTGGGTTTTTGCTTGTTTTTCCATAGCGAGGAAGATTTCCGTGATTCAAGCTTTGAGGACTGTGGTTATTTTGCAAATGAATATGGTTTCCCTTTTCAGGTGAATTTTGCCTTTACAGAAGGGCACCTCTTGTAAGAAGGTTTTAATTTTTAGGGACCTTTTAAAAATTCTCCTTGCCTTTAATGTTAAAAAATTAATTTATGCTGATTTAAGTTCTCTATGTTTACATAATTTATTGCCTGAAGGTATCTCAGTGATACCTTGCAAATAACTCTTTGTATGGATTTTATGTTGACATTACCCTGGTGACATTTCTGGTTTCTCCTGGTTTTAACTTTTGTAAAATACTTGTAGCACAAGCATTGTAAAATCCACAACAATTAAGCATAAAACCAAACTTAGCATTGTTGAAGAGAATACAAAGTGTTTGAGCAGTTGAGCCACAGCAGTAAGAACGTTCAGGCTTTACATGTGCAGTTTCAATTTTCAGACTTTCTAAATCTGTCATCTTTCTAGAAGAATCCTAGCAGATAAAAGCAGTATGAAAAAAATTTGTTTCCCGGGTTATGACATCTGGAAATTGTTGGTCATGTAAGATTGTGGAAACAGCTAAGCAGTTTGATAGTGGACAAATTATTGGACTATGTATCAATAAATATCTTCTAAAAGGCTCCCCAGAGAGGTTGTGGAGTCTCCTTCTCTGGAGACTTTCAAGCCCTGTCTGGATGCATTTCTGTGTGACCTTTGGTAGATTCTATGGTCCTGCTCTGGCAGGGGGGTTGGACTTGATGATTCTGGAGGTCCCTTCCAACCCCTAATATCCTGTGATCCTATGATGCTGCTGAGAAGGTATCCCAGGAGAGGCCAGGTTAAAGGGCTTTCTTTAACTGGAATCTCCTTTGCCTTTGTCCTAGGCAGGAACTTAGGCTTAAATGAATGCTTGGTGAGACACAGTAGGATATTTATTATGTGCTTACGGAATGACTGCATGGCAAAATTGGGTTTGCATACCATTAGATTTTTAGTGTATGTGTTAATTTTACCATTCAGAGTTTGTGTAGCGTTTGAATGAAGCTGTAAAAATATTGAACACTGCCCCCAGATTTTTCTTGACGAATATTCAGCATACTGTTAAATATCTTTTTTTTTTATTTTATATTTTTCGAAGTAACAAAATGTATCAGACGCTTTTGGTTGAGAAATGTTTCTCTTGGTTTAGTTTTTGATGTTCAGTTGTGTGATATGAAGCATTTGTCTCAATAAATATTAGGCATGCTAAGACAAGTTTGTGCATTTGCTTATTTGTTTGCAGGTCCAAAAGTTGCTTCTTTAGGTTAAAGGAGTGAGCACAAGGTTCTTGCTATTTTTGGAGTGTATCAGGAAAAAAACCCCACAACCCACACTATTTTTCAGACTGTTTGTAGCAATTTGAGAATCATTCCAGTCATTACTTTTCTAGATTGCTAATTTTGAGCTTGGTAATGTTATGTCAGAAAGGTAAAATTAGATGCTCTTGAAATAGCATCCCACAGTCAACACGCTTTCTGATAATGAAAGAAAATTCAGGGAGATATATTAAGCTAAAAAACATGGAGTCTTAATTTAAGGGATTAATTGAACTCTTTCATATCTTGCATTTGAAAATTTAAAGCATAGAAGGTCAGGAGTTCAATGCCAGAATGAAATATTCAAAATGAAATCCTAATTTTACTCTGGCCAGTGACAAAGGTTTTGTTAATGTCTGAGGGATTCTCCCACTAAGTACACTGTATGTGCAGGATACAGACTGTAAGTACACATTATGTGTGTATGCCACATATGAATCACAGGATCACAGAAAAGAAACAGTCCAGTTGGAAAAGATCCTCAGGATCACCAAGTCCAACCCATATCCCTAATCTACAATGTGCACCCTAAACCATGTCTCTAAGTACCACATCCAAATAACCTTTAAACACCTCCAGGGTTGGTAACTCAACCACCTCCCTGGGCAGCTCATTCCAATGCCTGACCACTCTTGCTGTGAGAAAATGTTTCCTAATGTCCAGTCTAAACCTACCCAGTTGCAGCTGGAGGTTGCTCCCTCTTGGTCTACTCCAAATTACCTGTGACAAGAGACCAGCATCAGGTTCTCCACAAGGTCCTTTTAGGTAGCTGTAGACAGCAATGAGGTCTCCCCTCAGCATCCTCTTCTTCAAACTAACCATCCCCAGCTCCTTCAGTCTCTCCTCATGAGATTTATTCTCCAGGCCCTTCCCCAGCTTCCTTGCCCTCCTCTGCACTCTCCCCAACACCTCCACATCTCTCTTGTATTGAGGTGCCTGAAGCTGTAAACAATACTTGAGGTGTGGCCTCATAGTTTACAAAAGAATACTTCAGGGAAAAAACAAAGTAAAACAAAACAAACAAACAAACAACAACAACAAAAAAAAAAAACCAACCAAAACTCAAAAACTTCTGTGTTCGAAATGTTTTCAGTTGAAAGTTACATTTTAAGACCTTTCTCTGCTTTCTGACCTTTTTGAAAAGCAGAAAGAAAAAATGAGCAATGCTTGTTCAAAAAACTGATGCTGAGCTGAAGTATATGGAGAGTTGGAAATAGTCACAAATAGTGATAAAATTAATCAGCTGAGAGTTTAGACAGGGTGAGTTTTTTACCCCCATTTTACACCCACTACCCCATTTTACACTCCAACTAGCACAAGGTTACCTTGTGCCTGTTCCTTGCATCTTTCTGTAATAGCTTTTGTACCCTGACTTTCTAAAAGTGTACAGGCACTCACAATGGTACTTGGGGGTAATTGGACAGTGTAAAAGGCCATCACAGTTTATGGGGCAGCAAATTCATTTCAGAGATAATTAAAGACTATTTTTATCCCATACCATTATTTCACTTGTTCAAATGCTTCACAGCAATAGAGCAATTCAGGCACTGTCAATGATTTTTATAGTTCTCACCAAAGTAGGGGAGGTATTTGTCTTAAACTATTTGTCTAGTGTTATTCATACAGTTGTACAATAAGCAACTGGTATACATTATAGGATTCAAGTGAGAAGACTAAGGCCAATGGTTGTGTGATGGACAGTTCTGAATGGTCAGTCATTTATCTGGCTGAGTGGGGAGCTCCTGGTTAGCTGAAGGTTGGTAAATGTGTTGCTTATTTACAAGAAGGGCTGGAAGGGAGACCTGAGGAACTACAGACCTGCCAGTCTGAGCTCATTTCTGGGGAAGGTTGTCACAGAGTCACAGAATGGTTTAGGTTGGAAGGGACCTCAAAGCTCATCCAATTCCAATCCCCCTGCCATAGGCAGGGACACCTCCCACTAGAACAGGTTGCTCAAGGACTCATCCAACCTGGCCTTGAACACCTCCAGGTAGGGAGCATCCACAACCACCCTGGGCAACTTGTGCCAGTGTCTCACCACCCTCATGGGAAAGACTTTCTTTCTAATATCCAGTTTAAATCTCCCCTCTACCCGTTTAAACTCATTACCCCTGGTAGGGGTCAAACAAACAGATGCTACTTGTTTCCAATGCTGTTCATCAGAATCTTCTGTCCATGCACACAGTTCTCTGCAGCTTTAATAAAATACCTGGCTTCTGCAGTATTAAAGCTGTATTCTGTTGGCACAACCTTGCATTCTTCGTCAAGGGCACCTGTAGTGGAGTGCTCCCCTCTGTCAGTGGAGGTTTGAATGGGGGAAGAAGAAGGCATGAAACTGCTTTTCCCCTGCCCTGAGGGCTTGAGAGGAGAATGGTAAAAGGCCCTTTGCCCACATGCGTACTCAGTCATGGCAAAGCCCACACTAGAATCTGGGGTTGTGATTGGTTGGATTCCTTGTGCCCAGTGTGTATTGGCACTGGACACGTTGTCTAGGAAAGACTTAAATAGAGTGACCAGAAAGTGCACATGGCTCTCGCCCAGTCCCTCCAGTCCTGCAAGTCCTGCAAGTCCAGCAAGTCTCTTAGGGCCATTCAAGAGAGTTGCCTGTGGTACCCGGACCTGGTTTCTCCTCAGACCGGCATATCCTGGCTTCCTGCTTGCTACCCCCAAGTTGGAGGGACCCTGCCTTTGCCATAAACTGTTGCTGTTGGTAGGAACATGCCAGCAGTATGGCTTTACCCTGTGCTGCTAAGGCAGTTTCACTCCACGAGAGCTGCCTTGTGGAGGCTTTGCCTATAGACACTTTGACTTTGGTGGATTTCATTTGTATTGGACTTACACTGCATGGATCCACAGCTGGACTATTGCAGTTTCCAGAGGCTGCTGCAAAGGAGATCCAGGAACTATCTCCAAATTCCTACTTGCTTTCATGAGTAAATCAGCCTTTCCCGAGGCTCTCTGCTCTCCCTCTAAGTGGGGTAAAGCTCTCTTGTGGCTTAGCCTTTTCCATTTTCTGACTTTGCCAAATTATCAAAATTACCTGTGAGCATCCTTGTGGAAATTCCCAACCGAATTAGAACCTGTAAACAAAATTTAGCTAGTTTCGTATATAGTTTTGGGGTAGGGCTTTTCAGGAAAATAAAAAGAACTATATTTTTATAATTCCTGCCTCATTTAATTAATTCCCAGTTAAATCAGTCACTCATAATAGCAAAGTAATGTAGTGGACAAACAAACAAATGCTATTTGTTGTTTCCAATGCTGTTCATCAGAATCTTCTGTCCATGCAAGCACTTCTCTGCAGCTACAGTAGAATATCTGGCTCTAGCAGTATTAAATCTGTATTCTACTGGCATGACTTTGCATTCTTCGCCAAGGGCACTTCATCTCATTTGTATGAAGATAAAGTAGGTAGGCAATTCTGTGTTCACCAAGTTGCCTTTGATCTGCTGGCAAGAATGTGGAGTTCATACATACAGAATCTCTGTTTAATGACTTTACTGTTGAGGGGAGATTTTTGCAGCCATACATAACAATATATTTTCTGTTCTACAGTGTTCTATCTCCATGCTATTTACTCGAGATACAAAGTATACAAAGTATACACCTAATTTTCGCCTTAAAGCCCACGTTTGCAGGTGAGATACATTTTGTGAGCTATCCAGCTTTCTCTCATGACTTTAACTTATTAGATGCACATGATTGAATATCTTTAAGCCTTACTGGCACTGACTAAGCTGATAGATGTTGGAACCATTCTTCTCCTAAAAATGGAAGTTGTTGCTCCTAATAGAATAGGCAAATGGAAGTCGTTGCTCCTAATAGAATAGGTAAATGGAAGTTGTTGCTCCTAATAGAATAGGAAAATGGAAGTTGTTGCTCCTAACAGAATAGGCAAAATTGCCACTTNAGAATAGGCAAATGGAAGTCGTTGCTCCTAATAGAATAGGTAAATGGAAGTTGTTGCTCCTAATAGAATAGGAAAATGGAAGTTGTTGCTCCTAACAGAATAGGCAAAATTGCCACTTGATTAACCAAAATTTGTTTTTGCAATCAGAAAAAAACTTCAACACCTAATCCATTAGATTGTTCTTGATAAAATAGGTATTCAATAAATTAAGGAGAACACATTTATTTGGACTTCTTTTATGCTCTTCAGTAATTAAATGCTTTGCAACTGTTCTTGGTATGATAACTTGCCTGAATAAACAGTATCATATCAGATCATTGCCTCTTTTACTCTTATTCTGCTCATCTGTCTTATGAGAGCCACAAGGATGATTGGGGGACTTAAGTATCTCCCCTACAAAGAGAGACTGAGACTTTTTAGTCTGGAGAAGAGAAGTCTACAAGGAGATCTGATTAGTGTGAACAAATATCTGAGGGGTGGGTGTCAAGTGGAGGGGGCCAAGTTCTTTTTGGTGGTCAGCAGCAATTAGACAAAGAGCAATGGATACAAACTGGAATGCAGAAGGTTTCAGCTCAACTTGAGGAGAAACTTCTTCACAATGAGGATGATGGAGCACTGGAACAGGCTGCTCAGAGAGGTTGTGGAGTCTCCTTCTCTGGAGACTTTCAAAACCCACCTGGATGCATTCCTGTGTGAACTACCCTAGGTAATCCTACCTTGGCAAGGAAATCAAATTTGATAATCTCTGGAGGTCCCTTCCGACCTCTAGAGGTCTGTGATTCTGTGAATTTATACAGTGTGCATAGATAGAAGGTCTCTCCTCAGCATGATTTGTAGATAAACCCTTGAGTAACAGCACAGTTTTTTCTAATGTTTGTCTCCAGTATTATCAACATCTGAGAGAAATTTTTGAAGCTACTGAAGGGAAGGCTAAGTGACTCTAAATCTTGAAAACAATGCATGTTTGTGTGACAACAGGGAAAGTTTTTGTGGTGATGGTGACAGACATCAAATCAACAACGAATTTCAGCTTCAAACCCCAAAGAGTCATAGCTGACAGAGGAAGAATGGAAACTGTAAAAACTGATCAACTCTTACATGCTTACTGGAAAGTCAGTCAGTCCTTTAGCTTTCCAATATAACTATTAGCTTTTAAGTCTTAGTATAACGTATGAAGCCCATCACAGGTAGATATATGGTGGACAGATTCCTATGGAAAGTTGCTTTTATGGAATTGTAGACTCATAGAATCATTAAAGTTGGAAAACACCCTCAAGATCATTGAGTCCAACCATGACCTGACTATTATGGTCACTAAACTATGCACTGAAGCATTATATCTACCACACTTGAATGCCTCCAGGAATGGCAACTCCATCACCTCCTGGGCCAATGTTCCAATGCCTCACCACTCTCTTAGTAAAGAATTTTTTCCTACTATCACATTTAAACTTCCCCTGGCACAGCTTAAACCCATTTCCTCTTGTCCTATCACTACTTACTTGGGATAAGATACCAACATCATCCTCACTCTGACCTCCTTTCAAGTAGTTGTAGAGAGCAATACAACCTCCTCTTAGCCTTCTGTCCTCCAGACAAAACAACGTTAATTCCATCAGCTGCTCCTTGTATAATATGACCTGCAAACCTCTCCCCAGTCTTGTTCTTCTCTGGACATGCTCCAGGACATCAATGTCTTATACTGAGGAACCCAGAACTGAACACAGTACTCAAACTGTGGCCTCACCAGGGCCGAGTACAGGAGCATGATCACTTCCCTGCTCCTTCTGGACACACTATTCTTGATACAAGTCAGGGTGCCCCTGCCATTCTTGCCCACCTGAGCACACTGTTGGGTCATGTTCAGACAGATGTCTGCTAACACACCCCAGACTCTTTTCCACAGAGGTGCTTTCCAGCCTGTGGTGCTATTTAGGGGTGTTGGGACCAAAGTGCAGGACCTGGCACTCGGTCTTGTTAAATCTCACCCCATTAGCCTCAACCCTTTGATCTAACCTGTTCAGATCTCTCTGCACAGCCTTCCTACCCTCGAGTAGATAGACACTGAATTTAGTGTGGTATACAAACTATCTGAGGGTTACTGATCACCTCATCCAAATCATTGAAAAGATGTCAAACGGGCCTTGGCCCCAGTACTGAGCCCTGTGGGACACCTCTTGTGACCATTTGCCAACTGGATTTAACTCCATGTACCACAACTCTTTGGGCCTGGTCATCCAGGCAGTTTTTAATCCAGCCAAGAGTACGTCTGGCTATGACACAAGGCAAATGTTGTAGGAATTGGTGTCAAAGGCTTTACTAAAGTTCAGGTAGACAATGTCCACAGCCTTTCCCTCACCTACTAGGCAAGCCACCTGGTGATGGAGATCAGGTTGTTCGAGCAAGACCTGCCTTTCGTGAACCCATCATGGCTGGGCTTGATCCCACTGTTATCTTGCACTTGCTGTGTCAGCACACCCAAGATGAAGTGCTCCATAATCTTTTCTGGTACTAAAGTCAGGCTGTCAGGTCTGGAGTTCCCTGGATCCTCCTTTTGGCCCATTTTTCTAGATTGGAAAAGAAAAGCAAACATAAAACTTCAGTAAGTTAAAAGGAGGTGTCCCTGCTTGTCCTTTGGCTCTGCTCTCTCCTGAAGTGTTCTCTCTTGGACTCAGACAATACATGAACCAGAACTGGGAAAGTTAATTCCATACGTGGACTGCAATAAGGTTTTCCTTATTATATATCTCAGACATAATATACCTGTTTTGACAGGTAACTAAGTGGGAGCTTTTCCTAGGTTGTGGCTTGGATATAATATGTCCTGAACGCAGAAATAAAACCTATAAACAGTTATGATCAAGCAAATATGGCTAATAAAACAAGACTTTGAAGGACTGCAGTAGGATTTAACAGTGTGCAGTGATTTAAAAGCTAAATATTATGTGGAGCCAGAAGCTGGTTGAATGCTGTGAAAGGATCAGCAGTCAGCTAGAAAAAGAATAGGTTATCCAGAAAAAAAAAAAAAAAGCAAAAAAGCAAAACAACAAACTCCCAAACTTATAAATTCCCTGAAATCTTTAAGTGAGATGACTGTGGTTGCATAACTATATGCAGTTCATTTGCTAACCCTTTGCTGAAGCTGAGAAATTGGCGTGGCACAAAAGATGCACTGCTTTGGTGACAGTCACTGTTGTGAGGAGTCCTCTGCAAATTTTCTTGTACCTTGGAAGATTACAGCCTGCTGAGAGATTAGGAAGGAAATGAATGAGAGAGCCATGACTGTAGAACTGAGGTAAAGAAAAACCAGGAAGAGTTTGTGTTAAAAGCATGGGCTACAAATCTGAAATGGATTGAAGGCAATGGAGTGTATTTGAGCTTCTCTGTACACTGAGAAAGGAGAAAATGGCAGACTCTTCCCTGTGCTGAAAATGTAGCTTGTCACTGCAACACCTTCTTCTTGCAGCAAACACTGGCACTGTGGTGGTGATGCTGCCTCTGTAGTGTGGATATATATGCACTGCTTAAGACACGAGCATGGAAAACATACTGAGAGAACAAGACTTCCCGGAACAGGAGAACATGGATGGAAACCTCTTTCTCTTTGTCGTGGGTTTAAAGAAAAAAACGACAGAATAAAGTTCTCAAATGAATTGGAGAAAAAACACAGAATTGTATTTGGAGAGAATTTGCAGATAGAAATTACAAGGTAGATACAGAATACATAAACGAGCCCCCTTGAATTTTCCCCCATCCCAAAACTAAATCTATCATCCCCAGTGCTCCAATCCTCCCCCCCATGCCTCTGC
>VWYK01074530.1:4922-16348 GCA_013399775.1 Semnornis frantzii
GAAGGAAGGAAAGCAGGAAGGAAGGAAAACAGGAAAAAAGGAGAGGAGAAGAAGAAAAAAGGGAGGGAAGGAAGGAAAGCAGGAAGGAAGGAAGACAGGAAAAAAGAGAGGAGAAGAAGAAAAAAAGGAGGGAGGGAAGGAAAGAAGGGAAAAAGGAGAAGAAAAAAAGGAGGGAGGGAAGGAAAGAAGGAAAAAAGGAGAAGAAAAAAAGGAGGGAGGGAAGGAAGGAAAGCAGGAAGGAAGGAAAACAGGAAAAAAGGAGAGGAGAATAAGAAAAAAAAGGAGGGAAGGAAGGAAAGCAGGAAAAAAAGAGGCAAGGGAAGAAGAAAAAGAAAGGCAGAAGGGAAGTAAGACAGCAAAAAGAGAGAGAAGAAAAAAAAAAAAAGAAAAATGAAGTAATGAAAACACAAAATAACCCCTCCCCCAAGACCCTGCATACTCTCTACATAACCACCCTTATAGCTACTTATAAACTCAAATAAAGGAGCTCCTACTGAGCAGTGACAAGGCTCAGCCCCTGCTGATTATCTCCTCATTGGGAAACTTTGTTGCTCAGCCGAAGATGCTTGTAGGTAATCATCTGTGAAGAAATACCAGGAACTGAATTTAAGACTATCTGCATAGCATTAAAAAACAAAACAAAATCCAAAGAAACAAAAAGAAGCCAAAACAAAACACCAAAGCCCACAACACTTGCCTCAATTTTTGTTTGTTTTTTTCATCCCTTATTAAAAACTGTGACTCATTTCAGGACAAACAGTGCAGGCTCTGTGCTGAGTTGTCTGGGGTGCACATGGTGGCTTTGTCCTACCTTGCCTCAGAAACAACTGCTGCACTTCACACTTGATCAAGACAATAAAGATCTCAGAATTAAGTCAGGCTCAGAAGAACACAGATGCAAGCTTTCATGTCTTAACTTCTAGTGTCACATTGTGATTAAGGAAGTTGAACATCTTCCTTATGAGGAAAGCCTGAAGGAGCGTTTTACCTTGGAGAGGAGACTGAGAGGTGACCTCACTCATGTTTATAAATATGTGCAGGGTGAGGGCCAGGAGGCTGGAGCCAGGCTCTGCTGGGTGATGCCCAGTGACAACACAAGAGGCAATGGGTGGAAGCTGAGGCATAGGAGGTTCCACATGACCCTGAGAAAGAATTTTTCCCCTGTGGGGGTGACAGAGCACTGGAACAGGGTGCCCAGGGGGGTTGTAGAATTTCCCTTTCTGGAGATATTCGAGCACTGTTTGGATGTGTTCCTGTGTGATCTGCTCTAAGTGATGCTGCTCTGGCAGGGGGGCTGGACAAGATGATCCTTTGAGGTCCCTTCCAGCCCCTGGCATTCTGTGATTCTATGATTCATGGTGGAGGCTTTTTGACGCTGAAAGAAACAACAACCTTGGAGCATTCATTCTGTGTAGGTGAATTGGATCATGTTTTATGTTAATTAGGTATTTCCTCTTTCACTAATTTAGTGACCAAGGTAGAATTTTATTTCTTAGAATAAATACCAGCAATGTTAAAATTCTAACATAATATGAAGGGAACTTAGGGGTAAGGGGATAATCACTTTATATCATTACTTAAGGGGTAAGGAGATAATCACTTTATATCATTAGTTAATGTCATCCTAAAATGTACTTCCATTACTCTAAGCTAAAATAAAACAAAATGCTGCCTGGGAATTGTAAATGGAAGCTGGAACACACCTTGGGTGACAATGAATGAGGAATGATTACTTACTGCTGGAGTAGCAGCCTCTAATGTCTCTGAGCCCCCCATGAATGCAACACCAGGAGTCCAAGTGACAGGTTCTACACTTTGGCCACAACCCCAAGCAGTGCTACAGACTGGGGACAGAGTGGCTGAAGAGCAGCCAGGCACAGAGACCTGGGGCTGCTGGTAGATAGTAGCTGAACATAAGCCAGCAGTGTGCCCAGGTGGCCAAGAAGGACAATGGCATCCTGGCCTGGATCAGGAATAGTGTGCCCAGCAGGACCAGGGAAGTCTTTCTGCCCCTGTACTCAGCAGTGGTCAGGCCACACATTGAGTCCTGTGTCCAGTTCTGGGCCTCTCAGTTGAAGAANCCGATCTCTTAGTGCCATGGGTTAGGTAATTAGAAGGTGTTTGGTGATAGGTTGGACTGGATGACCTTAGAGGTCTTTTCCAAACTGGTTAATTCTGTGAACTTGAGGCCAGGGCAGCAGTGGAGTCCTGGGATGGAGGTGCTGGGGATGCTCATGGTGTTTCTGTGACTCCACGGCCAGCTCCCTGCAGGGGAGGAAGAAGTGCAGGACTTGCAGAGCAATGCTTTGGCCTTTGTCACAGTGTTGTTAGTGACATGAAGAGTCTAGAGCATCTTACGAGAGGTGGCTGAGAGAACTGGAGTTGTTCAGATTGGAGAAAAGCAGATTCAGGGAAAACCTTCTTGCTCTCTACAGCTAACTTAAAGGAGGTTGTAGTGAGATGAGTGTTGGTCTCCTCTCCCAAGCAGCAAGCAATAGGAAAAGAGGAAACAGTTGTGCCAGTTTGGACATGAGGAAAAATGTCTTCACTTAAAGAGTTGTCAAAGACTGCAGCAGGCTGCCCTGAGAAGTGGTGTAAATGTGGTGCTGAGGGACATGCTTCAGTGGTGGCAGTGTAAGTGGTTGGATGATCTTAAAGGTCCTTTCCAATCTAGATGATTCCATGATTCTGTGGTACCCACTAGAGACACCAGGGTAGTTCACACCTCTGAAACAGCAGCACATTTCCTGAGAAAGAGCAGCACAACCCCTTGGCACTCACATATTCAGTGTTAGCTTCAGCAGGATGAGAAAGGCAAGAAAGCCTTCCTGAAAAAGGTGGTTGGGTGATGAGCAAAGGGTGGGCAAAACCCACTTCCTCCTGCAACCCTGCCTTGGTCACAGCATCCACCTTGCTAGGAGCAAACACCAGCTCCTGGGAACAGCCTTCTGAAAAGAAATGAATCAACTCTGACTAGCAGAATATTGCTCTATCCTCTCTGTACAGAAGTGCTCCTTGAAACCAAAGAAGAATTTGACAGTACCAGGCTGATGGATTCACCTGGAGTTGTGCAGAAGTAGGACTTTGTCTCGAAATATGTTCTAGATGCTCACAGTCATATCTGTAAACACTATTTACCAATGGGAAGTTAGCCCTTGCCCTTACTTGGTGCTCTTGGGTTAGCCTTGCCTCAGCTTACAGCACCTCAAACAGAGGTGTTGCTTTTCATGAGCTCATCTCTATTTGGCTGTAGAGGCACCATCCAGCAAATAATTAATCCAGACACCTTCCTTCTGAGTTACTGGTCTCTGGGTGCAGATTATCATAATCTTCTTCATCATCTTCATAATCTTCTTCATCATCTTCATAATCTTCTTCATCATCTTCATAATCTTCTTCCTCTTCCTCTTATTCCTATTATTATTATTACATTTAAAATTAATGTATACTTCCATTTTTAATATTACTTCCCTGATTGCCTTGAACCTGACTAACTAAACCCTCAGATGAGATCTGTGCCAAACCATTTTGGTGTGCAGTGCTGCTGCAAAACAGAATGTGAAACAGAAGTGCTTTCTAGGATGCTGTCCTGTGCAACCTGCTCTGGCAGGAGGGTTGGACTCCGTGATCTCCAGATGTCCCTTTCAGCCTCTGCAATTCTGTGCTTGTGTTTCAGTCTCTTCACGAAAACAAACATAACCTATTCCCCAGCTAACAATGTGGACAGGATATGCTTAACCATGGGGAGGCACTGCAGGTGTCTTGAGTTTTGACCCTCTCTGCTCTGGCAGCAGCTTTCTTTCACCTTGTGATCATTTATTAGATGAACACTCATCATTACATGTTCTATTAAACTTGTTAGGTAGTTAAACTGCTGTGCAAACTCAATTAAGCAAGTGTTTGCTCTTAAAACATTTACCTTTATAATTGGAGCCACTTTTTAAAGTAAATATTGAAATCCACACTGAAGGTTAGGAAAGGCTCACATTTTTCACACCCAAATAAACATTTGCATCGCTGCAGGTTTTGGTGTCTCCTGAAACCATCACTGTTTATGTCATAGTTGTTATTGTGCACCAGGCTGGATCTGAGGTATGTGTTTCAGTAGGAGGCATAATCACACTTCCAGAAAAGAAAGGTTGTCTCTGTGTCTGTGAGCAAACTTCACGTCTGGGCTTCTGTTCTCTCTGGGAGTGCTCCTGCCAGCCCAGCTCAGGTTTGCAGGCAATGAGGTTTGTAGTCTGCTTTATCCCAGCTGTTCAGGTGACAGTTCAGGTTACATGGTGGATATACCCAAACATTAATTACCTCATCTGCCTTCCAACTTACTTTATAACCTTCCTGATGGAGCAATGACTTTAGAACAGGGGGCAAAGATTGGGAAGGGTGCAGCAGGTTGCTTTGGCTAAGCATGACTGGCAGAGGAGAGCAGTGTGCTGGGGACCTGGTGGCCTTGCAGTGGCAGTCGTCCATGGTGAGAGAACAGCATGGCTCTTGGCCAGCTTCTGCTCCTAGATTTCTGTAGCACAGAAATGTGAGTGCTGGGAAGGAGGGTGAAAGGTTGCTGAAGCCGAGAGCAAATGCAGGGTCATAGCAATGATACAGTTCCCCTCCACACCCTGAGGATTCTCACCATTAACTGTACCTGCTGGAGCTCAGATTTGCTTAAAATTCACCAGAATAGCCTGACTTCATGTAATCATAAAATGGTTTGGGTTGGAAGGCACCTTAAAGATCATAGAATGGTAAGGTTGGAAGGGAGCTCAAGGATCATCCAGTTCCAAGCCCCTGCCATAGGCAGAGACACCTCTCACTAACACAGGTCACTCAAGGCCTCCTCCAACCTGGCCTTGAACACCTCCAGAGAGGGAGCAACCACAACCTCCCTGGGCAACCTGTGCCAGTGTCTCACCACCCTCACTCCAAACAACTTCCTCCTAACATCCAGTCTAAATCTCCCCTCTGCCAGTTCAAACCCATTGCCCCTTGTCCTGGCATTGAAAGACCTTGTCAACAGTCCCTCCCCAGCCTTCCTGGAGCCCCCTTCAGATCCTGGAAGGCTACTCCAAGGTCTCCTGGAAGCCTTCTCTTCTCCAGGTTGCAGAGCCCTAACTCTCTCAGTCTGTCTTCATAGGAGAGCTGCTGCAGCCCTCTAATATCTACTTCCAGCTCCTCTGCCATGGACAAGGACTCATTCTGCTAGCCCAGACCGCACAGAGCCTCATCTAACCTGACCTTGAACAGAGCAGGGAAGTGTCTTAATGTCTGTCATTTCCTCTTTTCTACTGGAAGTCTGCAGGAGTCATTTTGCTTTGTTGGTGTTAGAGTGAACTCCTGTGTTTATGTTTCCAGCCTTGCAGGGTAAAGCAGCTTTGAAGGCTTGGAGCAGAGGAGGCGAAGCATTCTTGCACGCGATCTGTGCAGCCAGTCAGAGTTCCTCAGGCTGCTACAAACCTGCAGTGTTACAGAGACAATTTTGCTGGGTTGGATAATTTAGCAGCAGTACAAACCTCGTTTCCTGACATTGTGCAGGCAGTACATCCTGCTTTACAAAGAAGGATGGTGTCACAGGAGGCAGTGTCTGCATCTTGCACTGCCTATATAAAATCATAGAATGGTAAGGTTGGAAGGGACCTCAAGGATCATCTAGTTCCAACTCCCTGCCATAAGAGACATCTCCCACTAGTACAGGTCACTCATATGCCAAGAGGTTAAACCTCAGAATCACAGAACCAGAACTATTAAGGTTGCAAAAGACCTTTAAGATCATCAAGTCCAACCCTAACACAACTACCACGACCACTAAACTATATCCTGAAGCACCACATCCACAGCTTGAGCACCTCCAGAGATAGAGACTCCACCATTCACCTCACTCAGCCTGTCCCAATGCCTGACCACTCTTTCAGGAAAGAAATGTTTCCTAATATCCAACCTAAACCTCTCCTAGCACAACTTGCACCCATTTCCTTTCGTTCTGCCACTAGCTATGTGGGAGAAGAAACCTACATTTCCTTTCAGGTAGCTGCAGAGAGTTTGCTTTTTATGCTCCGAGGAAGTTCTCGACAGGTTAGCATTTGTTCAGGCATCTTCCCTCTGCTAAGAAGTCTCACACACTGTCACATCAAGCCAAAGGCAGTACATATTACCCACAAAGGTCTTTTTCTCAGTGTTGCCTCTACATCTCGAAGTGAACACAAGCACTGTCAAAATCACAGTCTGAAAAGCAGCCACCTGTGCTTTGGAGTTCCCTCCAAGAGTGGGTGCAGGCTGGCAGGAAGGGCATGGAGATGAAGAGCCATGGGTGGCTAATTTGCCTGTTTGCCTGGAAACCTGAAATTGTTGGTGGGCATTTCCCAGAACAAAATGTAAGTTGGTAAGTGTATGGAGTTGTGTTTCTGCTAAATGATATGTTCACTAGGAAGCATGAACACTGATTAGCACTGAGAGAGCTGTTAATACTCTGCCCCGGGTCAGGATAATCTCAACAAAAGCATTTCTCAGCAGACAGTGCCATTAAAAATGGTTATCTGCAATTGTGGCTTTCCCATTCATCTGCCTTATGCAGAGCTCTTCATTTCAGTTTCCTCTCTCACCACCTACCTTGTTAATTCAGATTTTAAGCCTCTCAGAGCAGGGACTGTACTTGTTCCACACTGAAACCACCACAGTGACATCCCTCCTTGTTTGGAATCCTTTTCTTAGCCATGATTGCAGGTGTAGACTTAAACTAGAGAAGATACCATACAGGAATATTCTGTATCACTTGCCCACGTGACAGGAACAGTTAAAGAAAATAAAATACACTTAAAGAATCACAGAAACACTCAGCTTGGCAAAGCCCCTCAGGATCACCAAGCCCAACCTAGAACCCTGCTCTACAAGATTCACCTTAGACCATAGCCCTAAGCACCACATCCAAACCTCCCTTAAACACATCCAGGGTGGGTGACTCCACCACCTCCCTGGGCAGCTCATTCCAGTCCCTGACCACTCTCTCTGTGAAAAACTTTTTCCTAATGTCCAAGCTAAACCTCCCCAGCCTCAACTTGAGGCCATTCCCCCTCGTTCTGTCTCCAATGACCTGTGAGACGTGACCAGCAGCAGCCTCTCCACAATGTCCCTTCAGGTAGTTGTAAAGGAAGGAAACCAGAATACTATATAATGATCTTTTGGTGTCATACCATTGTGAATCAACTTTTCATAAATCATCATAGTCCAGCAGAGAGCCACCAGGATGATTGGGGGACTTGAGCATCTCCCCTATGGAGAGAGGCTGAGAGCCCTGGGGCTGCTTAGTCTGCAGAAGAGAAGGCTGAGAGGAGATCTGATCCATGTGTACAAATATCTGAGGGGTGGGTGTCAAGTGGCTGGGGCCAAGATCTTTTTGGTGGTCTGCAGCAATAAGACAAAGAGCAACAGCTACAAAGTGGAATAGAGGAGGTTTCAGCTCACCATGAGGACAAAGTTCTTTATAGTGAGGGTGACAGAGCCCTGGAGCAGGCTGCCCAGAGAGGTTGTGGAGTCTCCTTCTCTGGAGACTTTCAAAACCTGCCTGGATGCATTCCTGTGTGAACTATCTTGGGTGATCCTGCTTGGCAGGGGATTGGACTGGATGATCTCTGGAGGTCCCTTCCAACCTCTAAGGTTCTGTGATCCTGTGATCTCCTGCAAATTTTGAAGAATAAAACCCAAGGACTTGTTCAGCTGCTTATTCTGCCTTCTTCTATCTGGCTTCCCACCAAAAGGGGGTACAGCAACGAAGACATCAGTGCTGCATTTCAGATTCAAGTGCCGCTATCAGCCGCTGTATTTCAGGAAATAAAACATCATTGTTAATCAAATTTATTGAAAAACAAATCAGCAGGACCTCTTTGTAATTATGCAAGTGCCTAGCTATTTGCAAAATCTTTTCTTTGTCTGTAAGCCTTCAGAGGATGTAGTAGAAAAGGGCCAGTTCCTCTGAGTTTCCCTGGGCTCGGAGTCTAAAAGGGTTTAATTGTCTGCACAGATGTTGGTGGCAGCAGGGTATAGTAGCTCTCTGTTATTTTTCAAAAGGAGAGGAAAAAAAAAGTTAAAGATTTTGCAAAATCTAATACCCTTAGTATTTCCTTGCAGCATCTCTGTAAATCCCTTTTCTCTGCCTCTGCCTGGGTCTGAGCGCATGAAGAAATGGATTCCGTTTCCCCAGGGCCACAAAAGCAGCTTTCTGCATCTCTCCCCCCCCTCCTCAGTCCCACTAGAGGGGCAGGTCCTGGCCTATGCCTCAGCAGATGACCTCTGCCCTAAATCCTGACCCCAACTCAGCCTCGGTCCTGGGTCCAGTCCAGGTGGCTGGACGTGGCCCTGGCCTCAGTCCCAGTCCCTTCTCCAGCTGCCATCTCCAGCCTTGGCCCCGCTGGAGGGTGCCCTTGTCCACCCAGTTCCTGGGAAGTTCCCAATCAGCCTGCAGTGCTTTGCTTTTGGTGCAAAATGTAGCCTTGATTTCCCAAGAGAATGCTGGATTTTTGTATATTTGCATATTTAACTATGAAGTTTACTCCTTTTTCTTTCTTTTTTAAATAAGTGATAAAAGCTTGCTTGACCTTTGCCTGACAAATGCAAATCTGTGCTGGTAGAAGAGGTCTAATTTTTGTTACAGATATGATTTGATACTCTTAAAAGTCTTTTCCAACCTTAATCATTTTATGATTCTCTATGGAAGGAACTTTGAACAATCAATTCTCGAATAAAAGCCTTCCAGTATCTGAAGGGGGCTACAGGAAGGCTGGGGAGGAACTATTGACAAGGTCTTGTAATGACAGGACAAGGGGCAGTGGGTTTGAAGTGTCCGAGGGGAGATTGAAAGTGGATGTTAGGAGGAAGTTGTTTGCAGTGAGGGTGGTGAGACACTGCCACAGGTTGCCCAGGGAGGTTGTGGCTGCTCCCTGCCTGGAGGGGTTCAAGGACAGGTTGGAGGAGGCCTTGAGTGACCTGTGCTAGTGGGAGGTGTCCTTGCCTGTGGCAGGGGGTTGGAACTGGATGATCCTTGAGGTCCCTTCCAACCTTACCATTCTATGATTCTATAAGAAAGAAGGAAAACTGTTAATTAATCAACCAAATTAATCTGTCTGCTGCTTTTCTGCATCCAGTGTAGCACTTTTTTTTTTTTTCTTTCTTTCTTTACATTTTGCAAATGTAATTTTGCTTTCCTGCTTTCTGTTAAATGCAATGCATATTATGACTGGAAGTGGTCTACTGATATGTTTTATAGTATCAAAAATTAATTATAACTTCCTATTCCTTCATTAATTACTGTTTCACGTAAGTCTTCACTCATTCTGTGCTAGCTTGTGTTAGTCCTGTCAGTTATGTGAACCTCAATTATCACAATCTGCTTGTTTCTCACAATAATCATATCCCCAGAAAGCTACAGATTACACTTAAAAGCACTTACCATTAGCCAAGACCTTAATTATGCAAACATAGTCTGTGTCCCCATGACATTTGGGTAATCAAGGTGGCACCATCTAAACAGCAGCCCTGCCATTAGGTTTTTCTGCCCTGGGCTGAATAATCTGCTGTGAACCTGATGCATGCCACAAAAATAATGGGATGCCTTATAAAATAATACTAAAAATAACCCCAAACAAACAAACAATGACTCTGACTCCAGTTCAGTCCCTGAAACAATATTCGATTTACTCCCTGAAATAATATTCTATTTTCTCCATCAGCATGGTCTAAGTTAGCTACAGATTATTAATAGTTTTTTTTGTTTTTACTGTTGGAATTTTTGAAGTGAAAAGCTCTCCTTGCCTCATGTGTTTGCTTTCAGATGTCTGCATACAAAGCAATTAAAAAAAAAAAAGATATTCTAAGTAATAAAATAAAAATTAAAAAAAAATAAAGGTCTTCCAGTTCTGTGGATCAATATCCAACTAAGCATGGACAGAAGGGAATCCCCATAAGGCACAATTAAATTCTGCAGCAAGCACCATCCTTGTGCACCAGCTTCCTCCCCACTGTCAGATGGGATATTCTGGAGGATGCATAATAGACAGAGAATGGTGACTAAATGCAGAGAAATTCATAACTAATTACTAGAACAAGCTCTTACAATCCTTGGTTGGGGTCCTGCCATGATCTTTGGGTTACAGGAGCGTGAACTGACTCTTCTCTTTCTCTCTTCTGCTAGGAAGTGCCACTTGAGCCTGCATGCACCTTTGCATTGTGAAATAGAGCTGTGGTGTAAATGTGATATGCTCTGAATGGCAAAGGTGTTTTGCTGGGCGGCAGTGCCTGCAGGTGGCTTCGCCTGTGCCACCTCCTGTGCCGAAGCAGCTGCCTGCAGTTTGGGGGAGGCTGCTCAGGCTTTCCTGGCTCCGCAGGGGGTACCGCCGGCCCCGGGCTGCCTGCCTGCCTCGGGATGCCTGCCTGCCCTTACCTGGCTCCCTTTGTTCCTGAACAAAGAAGCTTCGAGGTAAATCCCAACACAGATCTCCGTGCTCTGTTATCAACATCAGCTGCAAACTCTGTTCTTACCACTGAGCAAATGCTGAGTGAGTTGCTAAGGTGCCCTTAGGTTCCTCTAGCTTAGCATCTGCCTACACTATTCACTCATTTCCTGCAAGGTCAGGAAAGGCAGCACTCAGTACCCTCCATACATCTTGACTCCCATCTTTTCTCCAGGTTGCTGTGTTTCCTTAGAGTCTTGCAGGCAACCCTGGCAACCCTCCTATTGAGAAAACAAAAGACATCAATGCCCATCATGTATCCTGTGTATTATTTGCATTGGGTGTGTTGGACCCACAGAGCAGCACCCTGGCTCCTGCACCTCATTCTTTCTGGCATCACATCAGTGCCTGTGGGGCAGCCACGCTTCTATGCTTTGAGAGAGTTCTCTTCTCTGATGCTCTGCTAATTTACATTCAGATAGAACCTTCTTGCTTTCACATTTAAAGGTAATGCAGCTGAGCCAAATTTCCTCTTGGATTCTGTTATTCTTCATCACAGAAATGGAGAACCCTGTTGTATTCACTGCTGGGTCTGCATTAACCAGCATTTTAGAACAGAGTTTTCTTATCATCCCTCTTAGAGCCTTGTCTGAAAGCTTGTGCAGCTTTGTGTCTGCTTCAGACAACAAATAATTTGGTCATCAAGGTCTGCAGTGCTCCTCTCCAGCCTTGCTCAGTGGATGCCTGGAAAAACTGATTTGTTTTCTATGTTTCTTTCTTTCCAAGTGCTTCTATCCTTCTATTCTGCTCTGGTGAGACCTTACCTGGCTACTATATCCAGCTCTGGGGTCCTCAGCACACTTTTTGAAGCAAGACCAGAGGGGACTAAAAAATGTTCAAAAGCCTGAAACCCTTCTGTTATGGAGAAAGGCTGAGACAGTTGGGGTTGTGCAGCCTGGAGAAGAGAATAGAATCACAGAATCATAGAGT
>VWYK01074533.1:4606-18511 GCA_013399775.1 Semnornis frantzii
TTGGAACTAGATGATCTTTGAGGTCCCTTCCAACGTTACCATTCTATGATTCTATGATTCTATCCTCATATTTAACAGTATCTAAAGAACAACTGTTAAGAGGATGGTGCCAGACTTTATTCAGTTGTCTTCAGTGACAGGTCAAGGGGCATCAGACCCAAACTGGAACACTGAAAGTTCAGCCTGAACAGAAGGAAATTTTCTTAGGCTTGTTAAAGACAGAGCACTGGACCAGGCTGTCCAGAGAGATAGTGGAGTCTTCTCTGGGGACTTTCAAAACCCACCTGGATATTGCTATCTTGGGCAGTCTGCCCTAGGTGACCCCGCTTTAGCAGGGGGATCGGACTAGACAGTCTCCAGAAGTTCCTTCCAACCCCCACCATGCTGTGATTCTGTGTTTACAACCTAGCTGATATCTGGAGAGTGTTGTTTCTACTGCTGCACAGCGGTGGGAGAAGGGAAAACACATCATGATAGGTGTGTGACTGAAGTCACTCCCTCCCAAATACACGGTGGAACCAGACAGGAGTGACAACCCTATCCTGACCACAGAAGGATTACTCAGCTCATACCAGCTCACTTGTGCATATACAGAATCAAAGAATCATAGAACACACTGGGTGGAAAGTGACCTTTCAAAGTGATCTAGTCTAACTCTCTTGCAGTGAGCATGGACATCTGGTTGCTCAGAGCCCCAAACCACCTGGTCTTGAATCTCCTCAGAGACCTGAGCCTGCGCATTCTCATCTTTATATCTATTTGTCTATGTATAGTGCTGAAAGCCTCAGAAACAGGAGCACCTCTGTCTTGCCAGTGCTACCTTTCAGTGATTGTCTTTGTAGAGTTGTTGTGCTGGTCCCAATGGGTTAGGAGATCACAGAATCACAGAACTTTAGAGGTTGGAAGGGGCCTCCAGAGATCATTAAGCCTAACCTCCTTGCCAAGGCAGGATCACCCAGGGTAGTTTGCACAGAAAAATTTCCAGGTGTGTTTTGAACGGCTCCAGAGAAAGAAACTCCACAGCCTCTCTGGGCAGCCTGTTCCAGTGCTCTGTCACCCTCACTGTAAAGAAGTTTCTCCTCATGTTGAGGTGAAACCTGTGTTCCAATTTGTAGCCCTTTCTCCATGTCTTATTGCTGCTGACCACTGAAAAGAGATTGGCCCCAGCCACTTGGCACCCCCCCTCAGGTATTTGTATACATTGATTAGATCTCCTTTCAGTCTTCTCCAAACTAAACATCCCCATGTTTCTCAGTGTCTCTTCATAGGGGAGATGCTCAAGTCCCCCAGTCATCCTCATGGTGAGGTGAAGGGCAGGCTCACCCTCAGCATCTGTATGTGTGAGCATTCTCAACTTCAGCACATTGTCTGCAGCCTGCAGAGAAGACCTCAAATAGATATCCTTTGTACTGCTGCTGTGGTATCCTGAGCAGGAGATGGAAGAGCTGCCAACATGCTCTCCTTGGCCTTAGTGTTGACTTGAAAATAAGCTTTCTTTTTTTAAGAACCCTTTCCACCTACAGTGAGCCAAGGAAGACTGTTCTGGACATACGCAGCCAGATGGGAAGAAGAGTGATGAGAAACTGCCCTGGTGAAACAGATGTGCTGTGAGAACTCTGTCTCAGGAGCAGTGGGACTGAACGGGACATGTCACGTAGTGTGTAACATATTGGCAAGGGTTACACAGCACTTCCTTCACCATTCAATAAAAATGAAAGTTTCCATTTGCCAAGACTATCAAAGTCACTGTTTGCTCTTCGCTATGACCAAAAGAAACAGTGCTTTTTCCACTATCAACAACAGGAATATATTTCTGTCTCAAACTGGCTTTTCCACGTGCTCACACCCCCCTCAGAAAAGCTGATTTTAAATCACTCTCAAATTAATTCAGAGTCTCTGCGCTGGACGCTCATTTCCTTAGAAAAGCAAGGACAGGACGATTTCTCCCTAGTGCATCTCCTGAATCTGGCCCAGCACACGCTGCTGAATTGTTTTTCCTTCCTTTCCTCCCTCTAATGCAATTGCTTGGTTTCAGCTACTGTGAGCCTGACCCAAACCCCACTGTGGTCCATGGCAAACCTCATCTGGGCTCGGGTGCGCGTTAGCCCGGTTGTAACCGAGCCTTGCGGTGGAAAGGGGAATGGAGAAGGAATAATTTTGGGACAGCTGGACTATGTCTGGTACCAGTCTCTTCATTGCTTGTCTTTATTAGCTCATTAAGCACGTAACAAGAGGCTACTGCTGTCTGACCATAGCAAAGTGTTTTCCCTGTAAAGACACATTTGGACACTCTGTTTGTAAAACGAGAAGAGCTCCCCAATGAAAAGGTTTTCCACCCTTATATGCAACCTCCTCAGCTGTCATAAGGAAAGCTTGCTTGCTGTGAATGTCCTGTAGGGCTTCAGGGTGAAAATACTGCTTGAAAGATGCAATAAAGCTACCTGGTTTCGATTGTAAAATAAAAATAATACTGCCATGCTGGCAGCTCCTCATTTAATCCAGGCAAAAATCACAGAATTCCAGATGGAGGGGGGCTGGAAGTGACCTCTGGAGATGATCTAGTCCAATCCCCCTGCTTAAAACAGGGTCATCTAGATCAGGTTGCACAGGATTGCGATGTCCAGGTGGGTTTTGAAAGTCTCCAGAGACAGAGACTCCGCAACCTTTCTGGGCAGCCTGGTCCAGGGCTCTTACACTCTCAAAATGTGTGTTTCTCCTTCAAGTGAAACCTCTCACGTTCTATTCTGTGTCCACCATCCCTTGTCTTATTACCGGGCGCCAATGAAAAGAGCCCTGCCCCATCCTCATGAGCTCTATCTTTTAGATATTGCTGAGCATTGAGAAGATCCCCTCTCAGTCTGCTCAGACTAAACAGCCCCAGGTCTCTCAGACTCTCCTTGCCAAAGAGATGCTTCAGTCCTCTCAGCATCTTTGTGCCCTCAGTTGGACTGTCTCCAGTAGTTCCTTGCCCCTTTTAAAATGGGAAACCCAGAACTGGACACAGTACTCTACATCTAAGGGCTTTGGAAATTTAGTGTGTTTGAACATCAGATGTGCCAAATGCAAAAGGTCTTTGGCACCGATAACTGTGCAATGTATGGCCAAAACGATTTTCTTCTTTGGGAGTAATATGAACTTATCACAGACAAGACAAGGGATTTCTAGGTTGTTGACCCTAGATTTAGGTAAGCCTGTAGTAGTAGTTCTTTTGCTCCTGCCTCTAATATCATAGTTTCCCCAGTAGTAATTAATGTGTAGTAATATGGAGACTGAGAAGATTACCACAGTCTCAGTAGGAAAAATGTGTGGAGTAAGTGGAGCTGGAATATGAAATGATACAATAAAAGTTTGAGTTTATTTTCTTTGCTACACAAGCAGTGGGGGTTAGTAAAGTAGAAGCCCTATTATCCATTTGGCCATGATGTTCAGAAAGAGTTTAGGTAGATATAGAGGCATTTTTAAAATATATATTATGATATTCTGATCCATTTGATCACAGAATCATAGAACCATAGAATCAAGCAGGTTGGAAGAGACTTCCAAGATCATCCAGTCCAACCCATCACCCAGCCCTAGCCAATCAACTAGACCATGGCACTAATTGCCTCATCCAGGCTTTTCTTGAGCACCTCCAGACACACCAACTGCACCACCTCCCTGGGCAGCCCATTCCAACGCCAATCACTATGTGAAGAACTTCCTCCTAACACCCAGCCTAGACGTCCCCTGGCACAACTTGAGACTGTGTCCCCTTGTTCTGTTGCTGGTTGCCTGGGAGAAGAGANTGCCAAAGCATAGAGCCTTGCACTTAGCCTTGTTAAATCTCATCCCATTGGCCTCTGCCCATGCAATCCATCTGGTCCAGGTCAATCTGCAGAGCCCTCCTACCCTCCAACAGATCCACACCTGCTCCTAACTTGGAGCATGAATATGAATTTTAAGTAACTCCACATGAATATGCATTTTAAGTAATCCCACATGGAATATATATGTCTTACACGTATACATGGATACCTAATTATCCTACTCTTTAATAATATCCATAGTTTTTTGTCCTAAAGTCTGACCCCTAAAATTCAGAGCTGATGTCTTCTGTAGCTATTATCTTGGTGATGGCTGCCAGTGTGTGCAATGTCCCAAACACGGATACACACCCACACGCATGCATACCCACACCCACACATGCATCTAACAGGAAAATTGAAGCTCTGAATTTTCCAAGAGCAGCTACACCCTTCTGAAAATTGTTTACAGCTTTTGCAACAGTTATGAATCTGGATAAGTGAAAGACTTTTCTCTGTTAAGGGTCTGGGCAACCGAAACCAGGGCACAGCATCACCACTGCCAGTTTGTGCCACTGTGTTTATGAGGATCCGATGGACACATCTACCTCTGGGATGTCTGTCTGTTTGCTTTAGGCAGGGGCAGGAGTAGATTAGGCAGTGACAGAACCTCTGAAATTGGCTTGGAAGGACATTGTGTTATGCTGATTATCAACCCAGCAACAAAAACATTTAAAAATTGGAACTGATTCTTTCCTGCATATATATTGTCCTATATACATGTGCAGGAGATAGAATTATTTTGATTGGAAAAGACTACCAAGGGCCAGCTGTTAACCCAGCACTGCCAGGTCACCACTAAACCATGTCCCTCAGCATCACATCTCCATGGCTTTGAAAACCCTCCAGGCATGGGGCCTCCATCACTGCCCTGGGCAGCCTGCTCCAGTAGCATAAAGTACTCAGTTAAGGCTTTTAATATGGAAAATAACAGAAATGTGTCTGGTTCCTGTGCAGACACTGCAGGTAGGATTTTAAGTAGTTCTTGCTGGTTTTGACATTCATTGAGACATTCAATGCCTGGCTTCAGCAAAGCAGTTAGATGAAATTGGCCATTTCCACCTCCCGCTCTACACGGAGGACCAATGCTACTGGTAAGAAGCAAAAAAAAAAGACCCCAAAATAAACTTGTAGTTGAAGGTTGACCATCAAACATCAGGAAAATAAATCCTTTGATTTCCAAGATAGAGTCATCATTTTCTTTTGGGAGAAGAAACATGGATTTCTTCTAAAAATGGCTGCAGAAGACCTGGGAACGCTGCAAAGAACAATGCATTTGTAGGTGGCAGGCTCATTATTTTGTTAGCAGATGGATAAATCAAGGACTCCCTCGTTATTTTATTTTTGCAGTGTACTTTAAAAATACTCACACGCCCACTTAGTGCTTCCTCATCGATAACACCAACAGCAGGGGGGGGCAGACGGTGTCACCTTCCATAAACAGGTACTGTTGACATATGGCTTGTAAAATAGAACAATTTCAATAGGGTTAGGACCAGCTGAGAGAAAATGGTGCAGATAACACTGCCTTATCTGACACTATTAGCCAAAAAATATGCCTGCCTATTTGAAGTCCTCTATTTGTCTGATCCACACATACTTTGCTGACGCAGGGCCAAGACTAACAGTGGGTCTAATTGGTTGTACACATCAGACAATGATGTTCAGGAAGATGAAAATAATATTGGCCCAACGAGATGTGCTTTGTTATTTAAAGGTTGTCAAATTTCTGCTCCAGCTTGGGCTGGAGTCACAACAGCTGACCACAGCCAGCACTTAAATGAGATTTAATGAAGCTGTTTGGCTCAGGGCAAGGTAACCAGACACACTCACATGGAGCGTGGAGGAGAGCAAGCTGCTAATACTTGGGAGAGGCTTTCCAAAAAAACAGATTGTTTTCCCCTTAAAAACAGCATGGAGATGATATAATTTCTGAATTTTTATGAGGCCTTTCCCAGGGGTCTGGAGATGGTTTTATATGTAGCAAACACAAACTCAGAGAAAGGAAAATGTAGAATACTGCATTTACTGTGAGCTGGAGAGAAGCTCACCAAATCAGAGAGTAATTATGAGAATTAAAAAAAGAAAAAATTTAAAAATGGGGAGGGTTAATGCTTGCAAAATGAGAGGGGAGAAGTGGTGGCATCACAGCTTTCCAAACCTCATTAAATATATCTTATTCACCCAGTCAGTAGCCCAAAAACTCAGACTCTGGGGTTAGCACTGGGATATTTCAAGACATCAGACTCATCCTTGGGGATTCTGTTTTAGTTTCACAAAATGTTACCTCTCCAAAATTTCACCTCTGAAAAAGAATCCTGCACTTTTTGTTGAGTTACCAACCGGTGCTGGTGTGCTTATTGTCTGTGTTTCTTCTATTTTCTCCATTTCTCATCCATTCCTTATGTTTATGAAGGCTAAATGCCTCTGGAAATTCCCCTGTACTCATTGATAAGAGAATAGGTTTTCTGCTTGCCAACACTAGCCCTCAGAGACAAAAAACATCTCACAGGTCTACTAGGTGAAATATCTGGACTGTCATCACAGTGCTGAACAGAGGTATCCACTCATGAGTCCTCATTAGCTGTACCCAGAGATCAGTTACCAGGATAAATGCCTCATAAACAGGAGTGAGAACATCTTTCATGAAAACAAGTAGACCTTAAATCAAAGGCAGCACCAAATGCAACTGTGCCTACCTACGAGGATATTATCTCGCATGGCTTTGCATCCCTTAGATTTCACTCTCTAAAATTAGGCTTAACCACCAAAAATCTGCCTGGCTTAGGCCCCAAGTGTGGTTGAACCACCAGCTTCCATCCCTGAACCAATACACTTGCCAAGGCTGTCTCAAAATTGGACACTGTTCATTAAAAAGTCAATCCAGTTTAGCTTGAAAGGTTCCATCTTACAAAAGAGCATGAACCAAAAAAGCTTTGTTCCAGGCCTTTCAAACTTGCTTATCCAGACAGAAGTCTGCCTCTTTTCTTATTTTCTATTTATTCCCTTTCTCCCCTCCCCAATTTCTTATTTTTTTTTTTTTTAATCAGCAATTTTCAGAAGTAAAATACATCGCTTTGGGGTCAGCTTTTTTTTGAACCACACACATTTCTACGAGTCACTTGCCAAGAAACATCTGTAAAAGTATTTCTAGATGTTCGGAATTTCCTAGCAGTAGTATGGCAGTTTGGTTTGTTTGAATCTCTTGCTCAGCAGGAGGAAAATTGAGCTCAACATGTTTATGAGTATAAAAGCCATTTGTTTGATAGGGATCCTGGAAGAAGACTGAAGGTCTGACTCTGAGATGATGAAGTGCAAAAGAAAGGTTTCTATTTCCTGTTGCTGAGAATTAATTATACTGTTAATAGTGTGCTAGGAGAAGTAGGAGTGTTTCAAGTTATTACTTAAGCCCAAAGAAATAAATATGACTTTAAGGAAAAGCTTTCCTGAAGCAAAATCCACCATAACTTATTAAACAGTTGGTCGCCTATCCAAACCCCATTTGTACGCTGGGATGCTTTTCCATAAATGTGCTCCAGGAATGGTTTTTCTCTCCCCCTTTTCCATTTCTCTGTGGATAAAACATTGGGATTGTTGAGGGAAGTGGCTATATTATGTGTCTGATCACCACCTTCAGTTTTTAGTTCTCGTGTACAGACACCTGATGTCACCTTGCTCTCTAGTTGCCTTTCTTCTGACTGTTGATGCCCAGGGGATGCTCTGGGAAGGAGAACTGTGAAATGGGATTCACCCTTGCAGTGAGAGTGGAGGGTCAGAAAAAGAAATGGGAAATTTCTCACCAGAGCTGACAAAATAACTCAACAAAACCCCCCAAAGATCCAGAAATAATGGGTGAGAACTGGACTGCTTGGAACCACTTGTTGGAGGTACAAAACTCTTCCTCATTATACAGATGAGGCAGATGACTCTCGAATGTTATGCCCAGAGCTGTGTTCCTTCTGTATGGGGTGAACAGACTCAATAACCCCTCTCAAGATATTATTTAGATATATTAAAACCATCCAGTAATTCCTCTCTAAAGTATTATTTAGATATATCAGCCCAAAATCTGTTTACTACTTGATGACTTTCTGGTGGTTTACAGCAAAACAATTCAGCTGCCACCTGTATCTATAGTTTTGAAAGCCATCAACAAAGCACAGGTTGTGTAATCCACTATAGATCAACAGCTAAAAAAAGTTATCTGCAAACAGGCCACTTTTGGAATCTCCTGCATAGAGGATTTGCAGAAGAAAGACATCTTGATGCCTTGGAAAATGCATAAATCTGCCCTCTTACATTTGCAGCCCAGAAGGCCAATGGGCTGTGTCAAAAGAAGTTTGGCCAGTAGATCAAGAAGGGTGACTCTGATACTTTGTTCTGGTGAGACCCCACCTGGAGTACTGTGTACAGCTGCAAGCCTGGAGGACTTCTCCTACAAAGACATGCTGAGGGAGTTGAGGTTGTTAAGCCTGGAAAAGAGAAGACTCCAGAGAGACCTTATAGTAGCCTTCCAGCACCTGAAGGGGGACCTACAAGAAAGCTGGGCAGAGACTGTTTACAAGGGCTTGTAGCAATGCAAAGGGCAACAGCTTTAAATTAGGGGAGGCTAGACCTATACTGGACCTTAGGAAGAAGTTCTTTAGTGTGAGGGTGGTGGAACACTGGAACAGGTTGCCCGGAGAAGCGGCGGAGGTCCCATCTCTGGAGACAATTCAAGGTCAGGCTTAATGTGGCTCTGAGCAACCCAATCTAGTTGGATATGTCCCTCTTACTGCAGGGTGGGGGAAGGCTTGGCCTAGATGACCTCGAATGGCCCCTTCCAACCCAACAGAGTCTATGATTCCATGATTCCCTCCAGCTGGAGGATCGCTCTTTGCAAACACAGATCCTCATTGCACAAAGCTGAATAAATACTGACGGCGGAGGTGGACAGCTCTGCTGTGCCTCGGCACACACCAGCTTTGTCCCTCTGTGTGCTGGCACGAGTACCAAGCCAGAGTTTTTGGAGGGCTGCCAGCAGGGCAAGATGCCACCAGTATTTTCTTTAGTGCGTTGTAAAACCCCAGGTGAGTTTTGACACCATCCGTACCCTTGGCCGACACTCGCTGCATTATATATGAACTGTTTGGAGCATGTTGAGTGCGGAGACTCCTGTAATGTCCAGAAGTATTTGGGTGTACAAAGAAAAATACAGCTGAGCTAACAGAGCTTTCAAAAGATGCTGACTTGGGTGCTCGATAGCCCCTGAGTAAGGTTTGCTTGTCAACATTAGCAGGAGAAATCTATGAAATCTATGCCTTCGACCTGAATGTAGAAGGAGAGCCAAAAGAACACATTAGGAGCGCTAATGCAGTTGAAAGTAAAACCGCATGTTTTCCAAAGGGTTTAAAAGCTCATTTGAAGTAGGGCAAAGGGTCAGAAAAGAAGGAGTCCCATTTACGGAGCTTTGGCAACTGTTTCAAAATGAAGAAGCCCCACTTAGAGCATGTACATTTCATTATATCACTGCTGCCCTTGTCACTGCGGGGAGGAGGGGGGGCGGAAAGCTGAGGTGCTCACCTTTGCTTGGACTCTGCAAACTCCCCCAGTTTCCTGACTTCTCCCAGAAAGAAAGGGAAAGAAATGGTTCTTTGTTAGGAGGGAGTGGAAAGAGCATAAATCCCCAATGATTTTTTTTTTGTGTTATTTTTTTTTATTTTCAAAGGGGATTTTTATGCTTAGGCAATAGGGAAAGAACCTGGAGGTGTTTTATGACACTGTGTGCAAGACTCTGTTAGCTGCTGGGTGTGACTCGGTGTGCTGGAGTCCTGCAAGGGCTCAGCACCTCCTGCTGCAGGGCATGAGGGGCCAGAGGCTGCACTGATGGGGAGGTGGATATGTGGGGTACTCTTGCTCTTTGTTCCATCTTGTTATCCCAGTTCTGGCAGGGACTCCGTGGCTTGCTGCTCAGGCTTTTGCTTTGACCCTTGCCTCGCTGCACTTTTAGTGTCTGTATTTCCCGATAAATGATGTCTTGTAACTACTTAGAAACCTGTTCTCTGGCTCTCATCTGATCACTCAAAGCCCCTTCATGACTTCCTGCCACCCACAGCACCCAAGGCACTGATCCTCTTTGGGCTTTCCCAAATTCAGAGAAGCAGGGAATGCAGGGCAGTCCCTTCCAACCTAAATCATTCTGTGATCCCAGGACTAACAGGATGCTCCATGCCCTCTATACTCTACACAATTTCAAAGTCTACAACCGCTAAAGAGAATTGGAGTGCTTGGAGCAAACTACTAAGGGTCTGGAGAGGCTCCATGAACCTGCAAAGATGTGTTGGAGAGAAGCTGTCAGCTACCTGCCCCCCAAGACCATTGTAGCTTTCTTGCCAGCACACCTGGCTTGTAAAAATACAGCAGGAACACCACCAGCATTTTGCCCCTCAGGGACTGGTTTCCAGTAAGTGCAGACTTTGGTGTGAACTTTTTGGTCCTGTTCTAAAAGGCTGCAAGTGAACCGAGAGCTTGAGTGTGCTCAGGGCGAATCCTGCCCATCTCATTGTCCTGGTCTCACAACAGAACTCGGTGTATTCATGGCAAAATACTGGATGCAAGTCTGTCTGCATTTTCTCTGGGGAAATAAAATGTTTCTGTGTAAAAGAAACATCCCTGGTCCACAGGCTTGAGCAGAGAGCAAAAGGAACATTTTTGTCTGAGGTTCGACTTAAATCACTGGCAGGACATCACTGCTTTTTGAGCACTTGAACTCAGATCCAACAAAAATCCATAAAAAGCTGTTAAGTTGTGATGAAGGGAGAGCCACAGCAGTAATGAGTTTACTACAGTCCTTCAGGGTAAACTCCAGCCTACTGTGGGGTGAGGAGACTGACTGCCCTTTCTAGAGGGCAGGCAGGTACTGCTGCAAGGTAATGTCCCTCATGGACCTTCAGACTCCCTGTGCTCCTGCCAGAAACCCTGGAGTAGATCAAGAGTAGATCAAGTGCAAGTGTGAGGTGTTGATCTGTGTCTCCATTACGACATCCAGCTCTGTTCGCAGGCTGGAAAGGACCCTTGGCTGGAGCGGCAGGTTGGGCTGGTGGTTTTATAGAGATGAATAACATCAAGAGGTGAGAGAACTGGAGTGTGAGAGTGCTGTGGAGTAGGATCAAAGGTCCCTGGGGAGTATCGGCTGGGCATCAACCACAGCTTTAGTGCTGTGTTCCTAGCATTGAACAGTGCTTTCTTTCTCCCCAGTGTATGCTTGAGAGAAGAAATGGCTCTGAATTTGGGGTCATTTGGGGATTTATGGCTTCAGAAGGAACAAGGCAGCAGGACAACCCACAGACTGTATCCTTTAGAGAAGTCCTGAGGGATGTCAGATATTCCAGTTTAATTTATGCAATAAGGGAAACACTGACAGACAGACTTTTAGATACTGGGACTAGTAAGAGAGTGGCAATGAAAGCTACAGCAGAGGGTGGCAGGTCCAGAGATGTGCTGGTTTCTCACTTACACATGGGTGCACCTTTTCTGTGAGCCAGAAGTATTGGACCTCTTGCAGCAGCAAATTCTCTTCCCTGTCAACATTTCCCTCTTGCTTTTGAAATCAGGTTGCCTTGAGGGTCTTTGAGCATGAGAGTTTAAATTAAATATTGACTAAGGGGTTTCGTGTGAGCTCCAGTGTTTTTAGAAAATCCAAATGAATCCCACAGGGTAAGTTTAGTGCTCTAAAATGGATTTAAGCAGAATACAGGATGCATGAATTAGAGGCATAGGAAAAGTAGAATAAGGGATGCACGAATTAGAGGCATAGGAAAAGTAGAATAAGGGATGCATGAATTAGGGGTATAGGAAAAGTAGAATAAGGGATGCATGAATGAGAGGCATAGGAAAAGTAGAATAAGGGATGCATGAATTAGGGGCATAGGAAAAGTAGAATAAGGGATGCACATACTAGAGGCATAGGAAGAGTAGAATAAAGGATGCACAAATTAGAGGCATAGGAAGAGTAGACTAAAGGATGCACAAATTAGAGGCATAGGAAAAGTCTCAAATGGCAGATGAGTCAGCAAAAGAGAGAGACCAAGAAGATGCAGAAGTATCGTTAAGGGCATAAAGAGGCTGGAAGTAGAGATAATTTTCCTGTACTAAAGCAAGGAAAGAAAGTTTATCTAATATTCTCCAAATGACTGCTCTCCAAATATTTGTTGGTTGATTTGCTTTTCCCTTCCAAAGCCTCAACAGCCTGATTTTATTTTCCTGGCTGTGTGAAGAACCAGGAACACCAGCAATATTCCAACTCAAAATCCTGCTTACTGCCTAGAAAACTTATACCTGCTGTTGAAGGGATACAAGCACCAGTTTTTATCAGAGCTTTATTTGCTACTTCTGAGCAATGAGGAAAGTCTGCCACCAAGTAAAAACATATGTCCCATGAAAAATATTGATGTGCACAGATCATGCTGCACATCTCTCGAGTGCCAAGTGGATGGAAAGAGACAGAAAGCCATTAGCAGGGAAGAACAAATTAATTATAACACATATTCCATTAGATAAACCACAGTTGAACCTCTTCAGGTCACTTTTTGCCAGTCTGGACTATCCCTCCAAGTCTTAAGAGGAAAATCAGAATGTCTAATATCTCCTCAAGTAACTTACACATAGCCTATCTGTATGGACACATTAGATTAAGTGTCACATGTAAAAGTTCAGTAAATATTTACTGATGTACTGCTCTGAGCACAGTGAACTGATGCCAGAGTACGTTAAACATCTTCACACCTTCAGCTTCATTTTCTTCCCCCCTCACAATACTAAAAAAGGGTGAAACAACATTTGAAATCTCATGGTTGCAAAATTAGAGAGTAGCAGGAAGCTTTTCTTCTGATTGAGTGATCATGTTCAACACAAAGTCTTATAAATCTAGAGAAGAGAAGTTTTGGTCGTTTCTGGACCTAAGCCATGAAGAAAATCAGCAATGTTGACAATTTAAAATGTTGGTTGTTGGGTTGGTTTTTGGTTTTGGTTTTGGTTTTGGTTTAATTAGCTTTTCAGGCACATTCTTCACATTAGAGTTAATTGTGAGGTTTGCCTGATTCTCGTTTTGCCTCTGCTAGTTTGGTCCTCCCTCAAATTTGGGGTGGTTTGGGAAGGCATTTCTTGGGAGTTCTCTCAGATGGAGTGGTAGGACTTGCCCTGAGGTGAAAGTAGCTCAGTTGACAGTGGGGATAAGGGATTGTGTTTCACCCTAGGATGGGGGACACACACAGCTCCACACAGCTCCTGGCCCCACTTCTCTGGAGCTGACACAGCACCCCAGGGAAACTAGAAGTGTCTCAGTTGTTAATCTCACATCTGAACAATGAAGCAGAGAATATAAATGTTAACACAAACACCTATTAGTTTATTAATGTCTAATGCAGAAGGCTTGGATAGTTTTACTGCACTTTTTTTTCCCAGTGATTTTCTTCTCCCTCTTTCTTTCTGACAAACTCTGTTGGTAATTTTCAGGAGCAATAGAAATTAAGAAAGAAAAAGGAAAGTAAGAATGTTGTTTAGATGAAAAAAACCCTTTTCAAATAGCAGAAATTAATTTGCATAAGATTTCTACTCCTTTTTAGGTGAAAACTCCTTTTAAACCAATATTGTCACTACTGGATCCAAATCAAATCATTCCAGGCTGGTCTAATTAAAAAGAAAAATCTCCAGGGCTGGTGTCAAGGGACTATTCAAAAGTTAAGGACAGAGCCTATCCCTTCATCCAAAAAAACACGGTGAAGCCCTGAATATGTATGAAGATGGTCAGGAGCTTTCCTAAGCTCCCACTCCTCTCCTTGGGAAATCAAAAAGTATCAGCTTTAAATCTCATTGGTGCATTGGTGAGACACAGGCAGGCATTGTACAGGAGACCTGCACCATTAATCACCTCGAGATTTCCCTTTCCTCTTTCTAAAGAGGAGATTTTCTTTTTTTTTTTAGTCAATAAATAAGTCCTGCCTGAGATTAGACTGTCAGGGATATAATGCCAGGGGGGAAAAAAAAAAAAAAAAAAAAGAAAAGGCTGAAATGGCCCCACATGGAA
>VWYK01074534.1:0-10829 GCA_013399775.1 Semnornis frantzii
AAAAAAATAAAATATTTTTTTTCTGGGAAGTGAGGGAGTGAAATGGCAACAGTTTTCTGAATGTTTCCAAGTTCAGTGTTTGTCCTGGTGGAGTATGAACCTATTAAAACATCTGACTGGATCTGCTAGTCATTTTCACTCTAACTCTCCAAAGACAACATTTGCTGGGTGCTTTTCAGAGGAGTAATAGAAAAAATTGCAATAGCAGTAAGATGTCATTTCCATGCCATTATCTGTCATTGCAAATTAACAAGTGTGTGTACATGCATGTGCAAACACAGAAATTCTTCAGAACTGGGCTATATAAATATTTTTTATGACAGTGTGATCTACCTTACCATGGGTGCTGTTATGTCTAATAGCCAAAGGTAATCAATGTTAACTGGCCAGAAATGCCTCTACTGTAAGTTTTTTGTGTATATATTTACTTACTTACTTATTCGGCTCAGAAAAAGATCTAAGTAGAATTTAGCACCTGCTCTCTATCCTCTTCAATCAGTTCTCCATTCTTGAAATTCTTTCTTTTCCCAACAACTTTGGCCTTCATATTACATCACATGAGGTTCTGTGGCTACGTTTTTCTTTTTATCAGCTTTGGTAAAGTGCATATTAATGATTGCCAGTAGGCCATTAATTAGTTGGCCTATTAATTAGGAAAGTGTATCTTAGGTTAACAATATTTGGTGGCAAGATGATAGACACTTATTTCTTATCTCTTAAACAATGTCTCATAAATCTTTTCCTTACAAAGCAAGAGCTTTTCAGGCAAGCGTACAAACTTTCTGTTTAAAAACTATTCTGTCATAAATAAACAATCTTTAATATAGTTATTTATATATNTATGAGTTTCAATTGACATGCCACCTTTGCAAAATTCAGCTTTTGACAAACTTTTCTACGGCCATGACTTTGGTAAACTACATGCTTATAGACTTTTCAGACTGATCTTATTCGGATACAGTTCAGCCAGAAAAGTATTATGAAAAATATTCTAAGCAATTATCATCAGTATTGTTAATTGTCTAAGGTGTGTATAGTCATAAAATAGACTGTATTGTATCTAGCTAATGAAATAACCATTGTACTGTATTGGCTTTAGAATATGCTTATTTTCTCATATGTGAATGGAAGTAGAGAAGTAGAGGACTTTGAGCCGTACTGTTTATGCTTCAGGTTCAGTGCAGACAGATTACAACTGAACACTGAGCAGAAAAGTTCTTATTAAAAGAGCACTTTCCCTTAAGATGCCTGTCAATTCAGTGCATCAGACTGTCTGGGCTTCACTGCCTATACCATAAGAACAAAGTTTAATAAATTCTACTTCAGCACTTGAGCTTACAGACCCGGCATGAAAAGGAAAGCGGAGGTAGAAATATTGCTTGGTCACACATATTCCAAAAGTTAAGCTGAACTTTGATTGAAAGTAAATTTTTAAAACCTCCAGGGCTTTTGAAGGCAAAGATTACCTTTGAAAAATTCCTCTCCCATACATGGTATTACATACTTGACATTTTGGGTAAATAATTATTTTTCCTAACCAAAACTGAAATGCACCTGGTTACTGGCATGGCAGATGACACACTCTGTATTGGCCACCCTGGTTCAGTCTGAATTTCAGCTCCATAAAAACATATTTATGTGAAACTGTAATTCTGAAAGTCACAGGAGGAAGTGCAGATGGTGAAAATTTCTGTTCCAGATTCTGACTGTATCAGAATGTCAGGATGTATAAAAACTTTAGATGCAGAAAATTTCAATAAGATAAATTTGAACATTCGACTGAAATCAGGTGCCATTTGCATCAAATCTAAATTTCAATGGATTCACTGTTAATTTTTATTTCAGGTAATTCAGACTATCACTGCAACTGACAAAGATAACTCTGCAAATGGGGCAAGATTCCATTTTTTCCTTGATGAAGGGCACTCTTTGAATCCCAACTTTACTTTGAGGGACAATGAAGGTAAATTAAACACAGATCTCAAAGAAATGTATCACTGTCTTGTCTGGGGTGTGTTGTTGAACAGAACAATTTCCATGCATTTCTTGAAAGAAGGGGAAAACTGTAATCTGTCAACACTGAACTGGATGGTGTCAAGGACATAAGTGTATACAGCATACTGCAACCTAAGACTAATCAGATACTGAATTTTATTTTTATATTTAGTTTCAGCATTTAGACTTCATTCAGGAATGTTTTTTAAAAGTGGATTAATGAAAAGGATGTTGACAATTTGGTCTATTTCTAGGTCAGTAGCACTGAATGGGTGCTGTCAAGGTTATTGCTAATTATTGCTTAAAGAAGAAAATGTAAATTTAAGCAGCATAAAAAATTGAAGTACTGCTTACTTTTATGGATCCGATACCAACAATCTTTCAGTGCTTCTTGGATGATCATCTGTAGATTCATGCTCTTCCTAACAAAGTATGCCTACAAAATACAGTCACAAATTCACAGCAGATAGGCCCAGAAGGAAAATGGCCTTTAGGGTTCACAGAGTCAAGTGTTTCTGAACAGTTACTGAATCAAATAACCATCCAGCCTTTCAAACAAAAAGAACAAAAAAAAAAAAGAAAGCAAGTAAACCTTATTATTTGTTGAGTATTGCCTCGTATTTTGCAACCCTATGGAAATGAGAGTGCTTGTCTGTAGCTTTTTTGTATGTATGCATTGTGTCATTTTATTTGTATGCATGTGTGGATGTGTTGGGTGTTTGCTTTATTTTGCAGTTACATTTTCACAGGAATGCCATCAGAGAATGCCTCCTGAGATCTTACAGATCATCTGTAATAACCGAGATGTATCCACTGCATCATTGGTACATATGCTACATGCCATTGTGTCCTTAGTAGGCTCCACAGGGTAGGTGGTTGATTGACCATCCCTGGAGGTATTTAAAAAACACAGAGATGTGGTGATAAGGAACATGGCTTAGCACCAGACTTGGTAGAGTTAGATAATAGTTGGACTCAATGATCTTAAAGGTCTTTTCCAATTAAAACAATTTTATTATTCTGTTTTTAAACTGTTCTTTGTTCCCTTTCGGGGAGGGAGACTGCATAACCTTCCTAAAGAATCTGTTTCAGTGTTTAGCTATACTTACAACAGAGAAAAAATAAATGTCAAAGAGAGGGTTAGAACTTCTCATAAATATCTAACGTGGTAATGTCATGCTTTGGCTCTAAGTATGCAGCAGTAAGAAGTTGCTGCTTTCTTGTTACCTCCCCAAGGGCAGTGAGCAGTGACTTTACCACCAACAGCAGAAAGCAAGTTTTTGGGCTATTCTAAGTTGGAATTGGCAAGGAGAAGTAGGGAAGGAACTGGAAAATATATCCTTTAAGGTAAAGACCTGTTGCACATTACGTTCTGATTTCACATAAGGAGATAAAAAAGTAAGTATGCACTTCGCAACTTGATCTCAGTGGCAGTATGGTAAGTGCTGTGTGCTAGGTCAGGCTAAATTGAGGCTGATGGTAAGCTTTTCTGGGCGTAGCAGCCTGTGTGTCTGAGCACATTGTCCCACTAGGACTTGGCAGCTCTTGCAAGTGAGGTTGACATGGCACTGAGTGTGCGCTGCCAGCAGTAACTACAGGGTATTTAAACACACTCAGAGAGCATCAGCAACCCAGAGTGCCAAGAACAGGGTGGGCAAACAGGACATGTTGCAGCAGTTTGTGGCACACAGGCAGGGTGTGTGAGCAGGGCACTGAGACACAATCAGGGAGTGATGGTAACTGCTCAGCAGAAAGCTGGTGTTCAGGTCTGCTTCACCAAAGTGAGCTCCTTTGAAAAGGTGACCTGCCTAATGGATGAGGGAGAGGCTGTCAGTGGTGCCTGCCTTGATTTTAGTAAGGCCTTCAACAGTTTCCCACAGCTCTTGGAGAAACTGTCTGCTCATGGCTTGAATGGGTGCAATCTTTGCTTGGTGAGAAACTAGCTGAATGACCAAGCCCAAGGAGGTGTGGTGAAAAGATTTAAATCCTCTTGGTGGCCAGTCACAATTGATGCTCTCCAGAGCTCAGTAGTGGGCCAGTCTTTTATCAATGATTTGAAAAAGTCAGTAAGTTTGCAACCAGCAAATGTGGCCGTGTCCATGTGCTGGAAATCAGGCATCAGGAATAGTGTAGCCAGCAGGTCTAATGATATGATTGCCAGCCTCTACTCGGCATTGGTGCGACCACACCTTGAGTACTGTGTTCAGTTTTGGGCCCCTCACTACAAAAAAGACATAGAAGTGCTGGAGCAAATCCAAAGGAGAGCAACTAAGCTGGTGAAGGGTCTGGAGAACAAGTCTTACGAGGAGTGGCTGAGTGAACTAGGGTTGTTCAGTCTGAAGAAGAGCAGGCTGAGGGGTCATTGCCCTCTACAACTACCTGAAAGAAGGTTGGAGCAAGGTGGGGAACAGTCTCTTCTGACATGCAACAAGTGACAGGATAAGGGGAAATGGCCTCAAGTTGTTTCAGGGGAGGTTCAGGTTGGATATTACGAAACATTTCTTCACAGAAAGGGTTATCAAGTATTAGGAGAGGCTTCCCAAGGGGGTGGTGGAATCACCATCACTGGAGATATTTAAAGACACGTCGATTTTCATGTTACAATAGGTTCTTTGTTGATATTAAAAAAAAAAAATCAAACTTTTTATATATATATACTGACAAAGTACTATTCAGAGAAAGTAAAGCTTAAGATTATGAACAAGATGACAGCCAGCAAAATTGTGCACTATCTGTATACCTATAAACAAGAGAGAACAAGAGTTGAAATAGAATTTCCTTGCTGTACAAAGAAAACACATTAAGTTGTAATCATTTCCTGCAGGGTTGTTTTTTTGGGGTTTTTTTTGTCTGTTTGGAAATTGTACTTACAAAGGCTTTTTAATGAAAACAGGGCTCTTTAGCATTTATCCTGTCCAGAAAAATGCTGTGTTTTCTATTAAAACCTGAATTATTTTTTTTTTAATTTTGATCCTGAGGTGCTTTTATGTTGCAGTCCAGTTGCTACGTANGAGGAGTGGCTGAGTGAACTAGGGTTGTTCAGTCTGAAGAAGAGCAGGCTGAGGGGTCATTGCCCTCTACAACTACCTGAAAGAAGGTTGGAGCAAGGTGGGGAACAGTCTCTTCTGACATGCAACAAGTGACAGGATAAGGGGAAATGGCCTCAAGTTGTTTCAGGGGAGGTTCAGGTTGGATATTACGAAACATTTCTTCACAGAAAGGGTTATCAAGTATTAGGAGAGGCTTCCCAAGGGAGTGGTGGAATCACCATCACTGGAGATATTTAAAGACACGTCGATTTTCATGTTACAATAGGTTCTTTGTTGATATTAAAAAAAAAAAATCAAACTTTTTATATATATATACTGACAAAGTACTATTCAGAGAAAGTAAAGCTTAAGATTATGAACAAGATGACAGCCAGCAAAATTGTGCACTATCTGTATACCTATAAACAAGAGAGAACAAGAGTTGAAATAGAATTTCCTTGCTGTACAAAGAAAACACATTAAGTTGTAATCATTTCCTGCAGGGTTGTTTTTTTGGGGTTTTTTTTGTCTGTTTGGAAATTGTACTTACAAAGGCTTTTTAATGAAAACAGGGCTCTTTAGCATTTATCCTGTCCAGAAAAATGCTGTGTTTTCTATTAAAACCTGAATTATTTTTTTTTTAATTTTGATCCTGAGGTGCTTTTATGTTGCAGTCCAGTTGCTACGTATTTCATTTCATTGTTTTCTGTGTTCTTACTTTGTATTTTAGAATGTTAGGATTTTTTTTCTCCCCACTTTTGTGCAATTTCTCGTTTTTGCACTACTTAATCAGAAATACATGCTTTTGGGTGTCCAATTAAAAGTTTGGTAGGGCATTATGGAACTAAACCCACCTTCTCTGGAGGGAATCAGAGGAAAGATAAAAGAACTTCACATTGGAGCAGTCTCTTAAGTACTGAATTTTAGATTATTATTCTGAAAGCTTAAAGAATGGTTGTTGTATTTGTCAAAATGTGTTAGTTTGATGGAATATGCATGTGTGCATTTGTCATTGCAATGGTATCCCCAGCCATCAATATATAGACACTTGCATTTGCATAATCTGTCTTGGAGTGAAAAGTCATTCCCGTTTTATGCCTATTGTGTCCCTACGAGGGATCTCTTTCAGAAGTTACACAACACTTTTCAGAGAGCTAGCAAAAGATTGAATTCTCAAAGAACATTTCACTTGGGTAGGTGCAAGAGAACATCTATGATTTTTATGCACTGCAAAGCACTGTTTTGCTAGTGATTTTTTTTTTTTTTTCCCCCAAGATATACAGTCTACCATGAATGCTCCAATGAGTATGGTAAATTTCCTGGCTAATAAGTGCTTGTGCAAAGACTGCACATTCACCCAACACCATCAATAAGATTTGTACATTCTCTTACTTTAATAAATTGAGACTGCTGACTTCCAAAAGTGGGCAAAGTTTGCCTTACTTTCACAGCAGAACAACTCTCTAGAGAATGCTTAGCATTTGTGCTCTTCTTATTTTTGTTCTTTGGGACAAAGATTTCATTTCATAAAAATGTCTGCAATTTTATTTTTTCCCCTCTGCCACTTTTTTCAAAGATCTGGCCTTTTGAAAATTTCCCAGTAATGGAGAATATTCTTGAGGTAGGCCAATTTTTTCTAGTATCCCTTTGAAGATTATTTTTGCTTGGTGTTATGCCACGAGATACTTTAATACCCATAGAAGTAGAGACCTGATTTCCTGTAAAATCTGGAGCGCAGTAAGTTCAGTTGCATCTCAATGAATGAATGAATTTTGCAATTTGTTCATCTGCCCATGATGCATATTAACATTTTTCCTACATCAGAGATCAAAAATGTGTCTTGAAATGATCAGTTTTACTTGTCATTGCTGTTATTTAGGAGGGGAGAAAGCTGCAGGGAGTAATTCATCCCATCCTAGCATGAATTCCCTTGCAGACTTTTTCCTTGTCGCTTTTCCCTGGTGTGTGCAAAATTCTTACCTCTGACCATGCTGCACAAGACATCTATAGCAGCTCAGTGAGCTGCCTTTAGGGTTTTCAGATTACAAATTAAGTACACCAGATACCAGACCCTATCTTAGTTGCTCTAGAACATCTGAAGGGTCATTAATAAGGATCATGATAAAACTCCTCCGTCGCAACCCAATATGATCAGGGAATAGTTATGTAGTTCCTGCTTTCATTTACATTTGTCACAGGCTGAGTTGAATCTGCTGCTATTCATACCATGCTGCTGTCATGCCAGCTTCAAATGAAGTGCTGGCTAGAGCAAAGTATTGTGGGGCTTGATGTCCACATAGTAACATGAGAAGCTTCCTATTCTGATGACTGCTTTCTGGAATCGGAGTGTGGGTTTCTTCTGCGGGCCTGGCTGCAGGTCAGGGGCTGGGGGAGGGATATCTGCGTCGTTGGCTTCTGCTGCTGCTTCTGCTGTTTTCTACACTTTACTGCAAATAGGCAAAGATAATTGTGCATTGTATTACATCATTTATAGTAAAACTCTTCATCTCAACCTGGAAGGGTGTTTTTTGTGTTACATTCCCTCACTTCTCTGTTGGGGGAGAGAGGGTGTGAGAGCAGGCTCTGATAACTGAGGACAGTCCATGTTTGGTGTCTCAGTGTGTGGCTCCAAAAGCAGGGTGTCTTCATTAAGACAGTTGATTTTGACAGGAGGTGAAAGGGTTGAGATAACATGAAATGAGATAACAAAAGGATTCAATTAAGGCTTGAGATTTCTTAAAGAATTTTATATACTTTTGGGTTCATTGGTTTTGTTTTGTTTTGGATTTTTTTGTTTGGTTGGTTTGTTTTGTTTTGTTTCCTTTTTTTCATTTTTTCTTTTCCCTGTGGTATATTTGTTATGTTGATGCATTTCCTTTCCAGGAGTGGCTGGGGCTGATGTGCTGGGGTCCTGTGTGTGCTTGCTGTGATGCTGAACATCACCTTAGAGGAGTGGCTTAGTGCTCTGCTGTTGGTGTGCTGGTTACTGGCCTGCCAAGTTCTGTTCAGAGCAGTACAGCACTCTCCCAAGAATACTACTTTAACATCTACCACAATGATGGATAATTATGAGAGGCAGAATGTGTGGGAGAGTATGGACAAGTGCCGAGGAGAGTGGACACCTCTAGTGGTTCAGAATTTCACCCCTCGACTAGTGCAAAATCCTGACAAGTTGGTGAAATGTTTGGAAAATGTCTGTTGTCAGCCTGGAAGTTCCTGAGAGACATAAATCGCTGCAATGTGCTAGGGCATGGCCCATGCCTACAAAGCCCTTCTCATCACTGGCCAGAGAGCTCAGGGGCAAGGGAAGGTCTCTGGGTCTACAGGCAGGCCAACAGGCATGACAGTTGCACAAGTGAACCAGCCTGTGCCAGTTGCCCATGTGTGGAAAAAGAAACATACAGTGAAAGCAGCTTGTCTGGCAAAGGATGAAGATAAATCAAGGTCGTCAAGGGAATGAGAGAAAGAACCAGGGGTGGTCACTCAGTCTTGATCTCTGGCTTTGGGTGATGGCCAAGGATAAATGGTGGATGAAACGAGTAGCGGTACCCAGCAATGAGAGGAAAATCTCTCTTCCTCTGTACAGGCCTGTGTTTCAGCTTTGAAAGACCTGTCCCAGAAGATGGAGTGAATCCAAGAGAACCTGTCCTATTCCCCACATGTATTGTCCCATGTTTCAGCCGTGATGAACAGATGCTTCCCTGTCCAAGGAAGAAGATCTGGGAGGTACACACCAGAACATACCCAATGGTTTTATTTACCTGACTGTGGGGCGGATGTGAGGAAGTGGGACAGGAAACCCACAGCAGTCTCATTACATAAACTACAAGGAAATTCTCCTGGATGAATGCTACCCTAGTGTCCAGCGGAAAATCTCCTAAAAACTGCAGACAAGCAGATATTGCTTCTGATCCTCCTGAAGGGACTCCCATAGCATCTTCGCAAGACATGAGTAATTCCAGTCAGAATTAGAGTGGTTCTGCCTCCAACCAGATGGTGGAAAGTGACATCTGAGTTTATTGGACTGTGTGGATCCAATGGCTTGGCAAGCTGAACCCCCAAGAGTATAAAGCTTTAGTATATACAGGTGCACAGTGCACTCTAATGCTATCAAAATACAAAGGGTAGAACCTATCTGTGTTTCTAGTTTGGCAGGGGAATCCCAGCAGCTGAACATGTTGGAAGCTGAGCACTGGAATGCAAGCCATAGTTTGCTTTCACTTGGAAGAGAGAAAGGAGTCACGGGAATTGACTGCCCCAGGGGTGGAAACACAGCTCCACCATTTGGACGTAGCATGGATTGATCCAGACTGTGCTGGAACAAGGTGGAGCTCCAGAGCATCTGCATGAGAAATCTGGGTACTGCGAGGAGGTCTCATTTCAAGTGAGCATGCACAGTGAATAATGTATGAAGTCTGTTGTTTGGTGTTAATTGTTGCTGAGCATGACACAGCAATAAGGGTGCATAATGTCATGGGTTGAGTTGAATCTGCTGCTGGTATTCAATATCATGCTGCTGTCATGCCAGCTTCAAAACTGAATTGCTGGTTGGAGCAAAGTATTATAGGGCTTGAAGATTAGACTCTAACACAGGAGACTTCCTGTTCCAGTTGCTGCTTTTCCAGTTGCTGCTTTTGGTTTCCAGGTTGAGGGTATGTTCTTTCTCTGCTCAGCTGGCTGCAGGTCAGAGGGTGGTATGGAGTAGGTCTCTGGCCTCTGCTGTTACTTCTTCACTTTGCTGCACTTTTCTGCAAATAAGCTAAGATAACTGTGCATGGTATTATCTCATTTCTAGTAAAACTCTTTACCTGAACCCAGAGGGGATGTTTTTGTGTTACTTTTCTGTCACTTCTTTGTTGGGAGAGAGGGAGTGTGAGAGCCGACCGTGTTAACACAGGAAGACATCAAAGCGAAGTGTTTGCTCTGATTATTCAGTGTTGCAGGTTACTACTGCCTTTCTGTGAAGTATCCTGTAAAGAAGACGAGTTGGAACTTGAAAGAAATGTCTGATAAACTGCAAAGTTAGTATTACACATGGTGACTCTGTATCATGCAGTGAGTTGAATCCGCTGCTATTCATACCATGCTTATGTCATGCCAGCTTCAAAATGAAAGTGCTGGATAGAGCAAAGTATTATGGGGCTTGAAGTGCACACTGTAACATGAGAGGTTTCATTGCAGTTGCTGTTTCAGGGTTCTGTCGGTGTGGCAGTAGGATGGGTGGGTGTGGTGGGAGGCGAAAATAGGCCTAGTGCATGTCCTGGCTTGTCCAGACATGTTCCCCTGCTCACCCCTCTGCTCTGTGAGTGGGGAGAAGGGCAGGAAGGAAGACAAAAGCCTGGAGCCACCAAGTCTGCTTCCTCCTGGTAAACAGGGTCCACACACATGTTCATGCATGGCCTGTATTCTTCCCATAAAAGGAAAAAACAAACCATGGCTTCACCTAATATGGTCAAGTTTGGCAAAATGCCATTCTGATTGGGTAAGCTCTGTGGCCAAAGGGCCATAGAGGCAGTTTTTTAAATCAGGCAATTGATAAAAATGGGAGCGAGGTAAAAAAAGTGTGTTCTGCTGTTGTACTGTGCTTTTGCTTCTGCCTTGCTTGTGCTCTGCCTTGCTTTGCTTTTGCTCTGCTCTGTTGTGCTCTGCTGCTATGCTCCAGGCCAGCTTCACTGTGTAATAACAAGCTTTGATGTAACAAGCTTGTCAACCAGTAAACTGCCATGCCTCAGTTTAGCAGGGAGGCAATAAGTGCCTCCATGCAGTAGGTGAGAATTAGCCACCAGGAAGACATGCCTGCATCTG
>VWYK01074536.1:7208-24055 GCA_013399775.1 Semnornis frantzii
CCAGTTCCAACCCCCTGCCATAGGCAGGGACACCTCCCACTAGTACAGGTCACTCAAGGCCTCCTCCACCCTGGCCTTGAACACCTCCAGGGAGGGAGCAACCACAATCAAGAGTATCACACAATCAATTAAGATTGTGTGAGCAGCTTTAATTCCAACATTTTCTAACATTTGAGGTTTTCCTTCAACACCATTAAGTCCTTTTAATGTCCTGATAGAATGTGAAAAGAGTGAGAAGAAAATAGCTGTAAAAATGAAAAAGTAATCCTCTGCCATGACTTCCATGTTACATTTAGAGAGGCTTTCTTCATGCATCCCTGCTGGTGTCAGTAATCTGGAACAGGTCTTGCACCAAAGCAAACAAAGGAGCTGACACATTTTAAAGGCAGTTGAAGGAGTTAGGAAAATGTTTTCTCTGCTGGCTGCAAGGTTTGGGTCCCTTTGAGGCATAGACTACAAAATGTATGGTCATGCAGAAACTTTTACTTTAGTCTCTGATAGTATTCCTGCTGACTTCAATTTACACAGTAGGTAATTTTATATCTTATCTGAAAAGATGATCAATTATCTAATCTACACAGTGCAGGCCTTTGCAACTTTAATGTCTTGGTGGATATAAACACTCTCCTACTTTCTGACTTAAATTTTTTCATTTGTGGTAATATCATCACTTTCCCTAGAAGGTCTTGATGAGGGGTCAGGGTGTGTGTGTATTTATTTTTGTTTGAACTGATCTTTCATTTTGTGTCATTGTTACTGTTTATCATATTGCTACTGTGTGATATGGTCTCATGTTGAGGATTCTGCAGCTGTTATTAGCTGGAATCTACACTATATCTTTTGCTAGAATGGCATTTTCTACTGGCTGCATTGTGTTGGTGGCTGATGGTCATTCTCTTGCTGACAAAAAGACTCAGACTCTATTGCTCAGCCACTGTAGATGATGCACCATTTCGTTCTTATGGGTCATGCTCCTGATTTTAGAGTGGAACTCCATTTGATCTTGACACCAAACAGATGTTTTGGTGTGTGGTGCATCTAAATATTGGTTTTAGCCATATGGAAGATGGATGTAGATCTCAAGTTTTGTGCCCAGCTTTCAACTGTTGCTCCAGAAGGATATGAGTTCTAACTTATGACTGTCCTGGATATCCTAGGATATTCCAAAAGACAAAGGTGCTTCTTTGACAGTATAGTCAATGAAACCTCACCCCAAAGCAGACATAGAGTACCTGTTCAGTTCAGTAGCTCTCTGCTCTGATTAATGGTGTCCACTTAACATAGAATCATAGAATGATTTAGGTTGGAAGGGACCTCAAGGATCATCTAGGTCCAAGCCCCCACCATAGGCAGGGACACCTCCCACTAGAACAGGTCACTCAAGGCCTCATCTAACCTTGTGAGACATCTGATGTCCATGCAACATTTTGAGCTTACTGTAGATGGGGGCCTAAATATGGATATCTTAATTTCAGTCTGAATCCTGGTGTTGGACTTGTAAATCAGTAGGACCTGATAGCTGAATAACTTGGAAGAAATAATCCCAAAAATATATATTTTATAATTCTTTTTATTTTTTCACTGATCTCCTTTTATTTTTCAGTTCTGTATGGGGAGTTTATTGTTCAGTTCTGTTAAGCAATTCCTCTTGATAGCAATTTTTATTTTTAGGAATCTGTCACCAGTAAGCCACACTTGTGTATAGCCTACTTCTTATGCTAAAGTCTTTTCAAAGATACCAAACAGGACTACTTCCTAAGTTTGTCCCTGTGGAACTCCACTGATAACCTCATTTCAAAGTGTTACTGCAACTTCTCAATTGAAGTATTCTCAAATGTAGATCTCCTCTGGTTTTTTTTTTTTCCCTGTTAGCTAATTTATGGCCCTATTTGCTCTTCTTGTAGCCAGCCTGGTTTTCTTCAGTAAGTGGTACATCCTTCAGTGACACCATAACATTTCTATGTCATTATTTACACTGTGTAGCCCCTTTTTAGGAATAAGTTTGTGAAGATCTCTGGGTTTGCTGACATAACTTACTAATTTTTCACTTGTTCCCACAAAGCTTATTCTTTTTTTACCTCAGAAATGTGTTCTGAAGTCTTGTGTGATAGTACAGGAAGATTAGGGAGCCTGTAGCTGTCTGTATGGGTTTCTTTCACAGGTAGAGCTATAACATTCATTATTACTTATTTCCTCTGATACTGCTTCACAGGCGACTAAATATGTAGAGAGGACATGGAGAGAATTTACAGATACTCTTTTTTAGCAAACAGTGAAGCTGCAAGAACATTTCTAAGCTGGAACTCCCAGGAGAGCTGATTCTGCATTCTGCCTCTTCCCTTCTACCAGCACAGGTCTTCATACAACTGCACAGCAAAATCTGATCAAGGAAATGATCCAAGTTAAAAAACAAAACCTGTGACTGAATTTTTCTCAGTCTGGTGCAGTGTGTGGTGTGTAGGTGCATTTGATGTCATGGAAGGAAGCAGCTAGAGATGAGAATAAGTGGTCCAGGGACCAAATGAGGCTGCTCCTTTTGGTTGCTGTACCAATTTATACTGTTATAAAGGCTTCATGAGACTACAGGGTAATTTCATGGTGGGTTTTATTCTGGGTTTTTAGAGCTATTTCTTAGGCATTTCACAGAATAAGAAACAGTTTCTGCTGTGTTACTCAGAAGAAACTTTTCACTTCTGTTCATATACATCAGTATAATATTGTGGCAGCTGTGTCACAGTCACTGTGAGGAATCCTGAGAGAATTTGAGGCATTTGTAATTAGTTTGATCTTCAAATATGGCTTGGAATTTCATGTTTAAATATACTACTGTCTATGATTGCTACAGATGGATTGCACAAAATCAGGCTAAACTATAGTGAAGATTCAGCTGATGGCAGTAAACTAAATGAAGATGAACTTATAGATTTTTCTGAAGACCAAGATAACCAGGTAAAGAATTGATCCATTTTGTTTGGGAAACACTAACTGTCTTGTGTTGTATTTTGAATGAGCAGCATAAAAACTGTACACACACTGTCAGCTAGCTCTAAACCAAGCACACTGTCTTCACAAGTGTCAAATCCAAAGCACAAGTTAACCTGTGAAAAAATGCAGATTAGCTGATGGGAGAGGATTGTACCTTCATCCATGAAACTGTTTAACAGGAAAATGCTGCACTGATCCTGCTTTTATTTCTGTGAGTCTCTTGCCCAGTGAATATATACTGCACAGTGACTTTAATGGAAACTCTGGAAGTCATCAGAGAATTAAAGAATGGTTTAGGTTGGAAGGGACCTCAAAGCTCATCCAGTTCCAACCCCTAGCCATAGGCAGGGACACCTTCTGCTACAACAGGTTGCTCGAGGCCTCATCCAACCTGGCCTGGAACACCTCCAGGGAGGGAACAGCCACAACCTCCCTGGGCAACCTGTGCCAGTGCCTCACCACCCTCACTGCAAACAACTTCCTCCTAACATCCAGTCTAAATCTCCCCTCTTCCAGTTTCACCCATTATTCCTCCTTCTGTCATTGCAAGACCTTGTCAATAGTCCCTCCCCAGCCCTCCTGTAGGCCCCTTCAGATACTCAAAGACTACTACAAGGTCTCCTGGAAGCCTTCTCTTCTCCAATGTCTTTCATCTCCCTCAGCCCCACATTTATCTACCAGACCAAAAAAAAAAAAAACCTAACTCTTCTTTGAACTGCATTTTCTGAGCATCCACAGACATAATTTTAAGTAGGTACTGCTGTGCTCTCTTGTTCCATTGGTGCTTCTCCTAGTCAAATGTAAACAGTGTGGATTTACAGTACAGAAATGTTCAGAATTGGAAGATGTTTAGATTGTAGAGCTGTAGAGAGGCTGATGAGGTAAATGTCCTCTACTAACTCACTGCTGGGCATGAGGGCAGCATTCCATAGCCTTGTTGCTTGTACAGTGTAAGCTCAATGTGAGTGAGCTGGGAGTTACACATTTACTTTTCCTAACTGCCCTTCCTGTTCACATTTCAGGTGTATGACTCCAAGTTGTCCAAACTAAAGAAATGGAGGCTATCAAATGTATACTCTAGGAAGTACTCATTTTTCACCCTTGAGTTCACAACAGAGAATTATTTTCCAAAGTCTCCAACTATTTGTAGTGGCTTCCAAATAGTATGTATATGTGTGCACACACACAAGAGCTCCAGGTGATGTTGAAACCTACCTGTGCCTTTCACACAGACTCAGCTCACCTCTCCTGTCATGCCACTTGCCCAAACATTGTGTAATTCTTCTCTGATGGAAGCATCTTTCTTTCTGTTCTGTGGCAGTTAAGAGCTTCCAGAAGATGGAGAATGAATAGTAGAATTTTTCTGATTGCACATACATGTCATGAAGGCAGGGATGGAAGCACAGGGCCAGCTGTGTTCCTTGAGAGGAAGAAAAGTTGCTGAGTTCCCTGATTGCATTTAACAGAACTTAACTGATTATCTTCTAGAATGCACAAAGCAAATACAGAAATGGTGGAGCCTGACAAGCTTGAGTGTGCCTTCACCTCTGCCAAAAATGTAATTGGGGCTGCAACAGAAACAAGTGCATTGGAAACTAGGCAGTAGTTTCTAATCTGACATCATCTTCATGGCCTTGTCTCACAGAATCCTGCATGTTAACATGCATAAATCTCATCAAAAAAAAGTCACAAGTGGCCCTGATAAATAGGGGTTCCCACTTTTGGAAACCTTCTTCCCTAAAATGCAATGTGGCAATATTAGTGAACTCAGTAGAAGGGTAAAAAAAAAACAACAAACATGGATCATTGGGTTACTTTCAGATGCAGGAACTTAGTGATTTTGTTCATAAAGCTTCCATGTCCTTCATAGCAATCAGTACTGAAATCTAATGATCAACAGAGAATGCCAGGTTTGTGACATGACTGTTTTTGCAGCCCATAAACCTACACCAGGCCAGTTTTATTTCCCTTGCTCTAAGTTGGTGCATTCTGAAGGCAAAATCAAATATTACTTCTGACTTCATTGCAAATTTGGCCTCATTCCATCTATATATATAAGATATATAGATAAATATATAAGATAATATACACTAAATCACCTGAGGGGGTTTCTAGTAATCATTAGCAAAATACAGCATTGATAATATAACCAAAGAATAGAGGTGCACCTTATTTAAGCCAGCCATGCTTTGAAGGTGTCAGTTGCAGCTTTTTATGTGGTTTGAATAGTTGTTAAACAGCAGCCTTCACTCCCTGTCATTCCAGCACAGGTTTGAGAAAGTGACTAGAAGCAGATGCTGCAAACTTTACAACCAATGAATGGTTTCAGTTTAAAGCTACCATTTCTTTATTAAATGTGTGTTATTGGTCTTGAATGAAAATGGTAAGTGTAGCAAAAGAAAAAAAATCTCTGTGTGTGTTTGAAAACCTATAGCGGGTTTTAAAACCACCTGGAAATATGTTGTTTCTGTAGGATGACAGTAGTGATGATGGTGGCCTTGTAGATGACAACTGCAGTTCAGAAATGGGACAATGGCACCTGAAACCTACTGTCTGCAAACAGTAAGTATCCAAACAGCTGAAATGGAGATTTCATGGACATTTATGATGTTTAAAAGACAGTTTTTATACAAAATGGTCCTACATCAGTCTCAGATACTTCCAATCAGCATGTTACTGGTGTTCCAGAGAGGATTTTATATCTTGTAGTATTACTCTCTTCAGTGAAGAGAAAATTGAATGAAACTGAGTGAAATAATAGCTTTTTGGCTTTCTGTTCAGCCTGTGTGCTGCTACAGGCAGTTGAAGATTGTTCTGTGGTATCTTGCACTTACATTCCTACAAAAAGCTGCAGAAGCATGTTTGAATGTCTCCCAAACTTAAAAATAATTTAAAAAGCTGTCTTTAAATGAAAACAATTACATTTTCTGTCACATTAACCTGTCACCACTCAAGTTAGTACAGAAAATGGAAATAATTTAAGCTGCCTCCATTTCTTGCCTGAATATGTAATTCTAGCCTCTTCTCTTCATTGTCTCTTCCTGTTCTTAGTAGTAGTCTTTTTTTCCTTATCTGTTTGTTCCTTTTATCTTAAAAATGTTCCACATTACTAAGTTCAGTGACATCTTGTGTGTGTGTTTATTTTTTTTACCTGTTCTAGATTTTAAACCTGTTACTAGTTTTTTTTTTTTTAAATGTTTGAAAGCCAGAAATTATTTGTGAATAATCCTTGCCTGCAGTTGCTTGCATTTTTGGTGTGACAGAAATACACCATTGCAAACCTAGACATGTTGTTACTAGTGTTGCTGCCTTCACAGTTCTGTTTGTCTTTGCTCACAATTGTTTACCCATTTTTATCTTTCCTTCCCTGGAAATATGCTGCTTAGTAGAAAGACAAAAGCTTTCAGAGTGCATTCTCATGGTGCAGGATAAAATTTACATGTTTACACATGATATGGAATCTGTATGAATTGTTCTTAAAGCATTTTCATGATGGGGTGTAAAAATCCATCTGTGTGGTGAGTTTTGAGCATATTTATGACCTCCTGATTATAGCTTGGCTAAATTTGTTCCCTTCTGATGATGGGTTATTCTGCACATAAAACTTTCCACCAGACATTCTTTTAATCCAGACATGAAATTTCATGTGATCTTTGACACTGATGTATCACAAATCATTAAGGGCACTTAAATTCTTTACTATTAGCATATTTTAACATTACTTCTGTGTGGAAAAAGTAAATTACCTTGAAATGGCTCTCACTTCTTTCCTCCCTAAAGTACCAGGTTGTACATTTTGAAGGAGCATTGCCTGTATAAATAATAACTTTTTCTTCTCAGAAAGGGAAACAGGTCCAATTAAAAGCAAACATTATCCAAGTGATTTATATGCTTAATGCCTAAAACAATTGCATACATTGATAAATGTATTGCATACATTGATAAATTGCATAATTTATAAATACTAACACAGATAAATACATGCAGATGTTCTGTCTGAGTTTACTAGGATCCTGTTTATCCCTCAAATCACATCTTGCATCTAATGCTGAGATTCTGAACTCTGGCAGGAGTCAGCTTTGGTCTATACATCCAGCTGCTGCACAGAAGGCAGCTGATAATGATTATTGTGTTCATAGCTGCTTCTAGGTCAAGTGATAGGATGTAAACATCCTTAGTGTTCAAGAGCTGCTCAGGCAGACTTGGTTCTCTAGAAGATGTTTGTTTGTGGATATGTTATTTTTGGAAACTACCAAACAGAGCACATGTGTGTGTTCTATAACTGTCAGGTAGGTGTCAGACTCATTGGGATCACTTCTTGAAAACACACACACACACACTTAGGTGCTGTGAACTGTCCCATCTGTACTCCAGAAGGATGTTTGTGGGTTCTGTGCCTTCCTTTCATAGAGTCATAGAAAAGAATCATAGAATGCTTTAGGTGGGAAGGGACTTTTAAAGGTCATCTAGCCCAACCCCCCTGCAGGTGAACAAGGACAACTTGAACTAAATCATAGAATCTGCCAGGTTGGAAGAGACCTCCAAGCTCATCCAGCCCAACCTAGCCCTAGCCAATCAACCAGACCATGGCACTAGGTGCCCCATCCAGGCTTTTCTTGAACACCTCCAGGGATGGTGACTCCACCACCTCCCTGGGCAGCCCATTCCAATGCCAATCACTCTCTCTGTGGAGAACTTCCTCCTAATATCCAGCCTAGACCTCCTCTGGCACAACTTGAGACTGTGTCCCCTTGTTCTGTTGCTGGGTGCCTCGCAGAAGAGACCAACCCCACCTGGCTACAACCTCCTTAGAGGTAGCTGCAGAGAGCAATGAGGTCTGCCCTGAGCCTCCTCTTCTGCAGGCTGCACACCCCCAGCTCCCTCAGCCTCTCCTCACAGGGTTGTGCTCCAGCCTCCTCCCCAGCCTTGCTGCCCTTCTCTGGACACCTTCCAGCACCTCAACATCTCTCTTGAATCGAGGGGCCCAAAACTGGAATTGAGTGGCCCAGAACTGGACCCTTTTGGATGAGAAAACCCATCCAACCTGACCTTGAGCATTTCCAAGGATGGGTCTTCTACCACATCTTTGGACAACCTGTTCCTCTGTTTCACCACCCTCACAGTAAAAACAATTCATCCTTGTATCTAGTCTAAATCATTCCCTCTTTTAGTTGAAAACCAGTACCCTTTGTCCTGTCACAACAGGCCCTGCTAAAGATTGTCCCCATCCTTACAGGCCCTCTTTAAGTACTGAAAGGCTGCAATAAGGTCCCACCTTCTCTTCCCAAGCTGAACAAACTGAACTGTCTGAGCCTATCTCTATAGGAGAGGTGCTCCAGCCCTCAGATCATTTTTGTGGTCCTCCTCTGCACCCACTCCAACAGGCTAATGTCCTTCTTGTGCTGATGGTTCCAGAGCTGGATGCATTACTTGGGTGAGGTCTCACCAGAGTGGAGTAGAGGCAGCAGAATCAACCTTCCTCAGCCTGCTGACCATGCTTCCACCCAGGATGTGATTCCCTTTCTGGGCTGCTAGTGCCTATTGGTGGCACATATCCAGCTTTTCATCCACCAGTACCCCAAGTCCTTCTCTACAGGGCTACTCTCTATCACATCCTCCCCCATCCTGTTATTGATAAGGACTGCCCCAACCTATGTGCAGGAACTTGCACTAGGCCTTGTTCAATCTCATGAGGTTCACCTCAACCCATGTCTCAAGCTTGTCCAAGTTCCTCTGATGGACATCTTGTCCCTCTGGCTTGGCAGCTGCACCACTCAGGTTAGTGTTACTTGCTGACTTGCTGAGGATGCTCTTATGTCATTGATGAAGATACTAAACAGCACTGGTCCCAGTATGGACTCCTGAGGGAGACCACTTGTCACAGATAGGGTGACATCCATCCAGGATACCCTGTCATTGACCACTACCTTCTGGATGGAATCATCCAATTCATTGTGCACTGGGCAGTCCACCCATAAAATCAATCTCTCCAACACAGAAAGGAGGATGTTGTGGGGGACCTTTACAGAAGTCCAGACAGATGACATTCATTGCCCTTCCCTTCTACACTCTATGAAAGCAAACCATTAGGCTGATCAGGCAGGACTGAGGATATTTAAGCAGCTAGGTTTTGCTTTCAGCCTGACAGTGCTGTGTTTTCCAAGTGTATTCTGAAGTTCTGTCTGCTTCCCTATCCCAGTTAGGGGACTACAGCAGCACTGACAAAACTTGAGAGCATCGATGGAGTTTTGTTCAAGATCACTCCACAAATGATCTATAGCTAACCAGCTGTGTAGTAGCATCTTAACTACTGTCAAATATTGTGTACTTAAAAATTGTCTTCTCTCTTAGGCCCTGCATTTTGCTGATGGACTCACTAAGAGGCCCTTCCAGGTCAAATGTTGTGAAAACACTAAGGGAGTAAGTTTCCTGTCTGGGTTTGGGGGTCGGTTTTGGTTTTCCTAACATTCTGCAGGAGAGCAGGAACCTGAATTTAAATGGTCTTTTGCCATAGATACCTAGAGGTGGAGTGGGAAGTCAGGAAAGGCAACAAAAGAAGCTTTTCCAAAGATGTCATGAAAGGTTCCAACCCAAAAGTGCCACAGCAGAACAACTTCAGTGACTGCGGAGTGTACATACTGCAGTATGTGGAGAGCTTTTTTGAGGTATGTGCACCTCTCTGTATACCTGCAGCAAGTCTGAGCTATTAAAATGATTACAGCCTCTCTAGAGTAGCTGTTACATCTCTTAGTTTACAATGCAGAATGTAATACAAATTTAATACGTTCCCATAATTACTGTTTTTGGAAGATAGAATCATTGTCATTATTGTTTGCATGTACTTAACCAGAAATCAAAAGCCATGGAATTTTTGGAGAGAATGTTAAGAAAATATATTCAAAGTTTTATGTTACATGCCCTAAAAAAATATTTAGTAAGAAACTTGAGTTCAGTTTTGAATTCAACATCTAATGATCTGCAAAAAGCTTGTTCTTTTCTCCCTAAGGAATGTGAGTGAATAATTCAGCAATGCAGTGCAGGTAGTTTTTTGTAGTTTGCATTAAAACCTGTCAGTGTAATCATTACAGCTAAATGCCAGATTCTGATTCCATTGAAGATGTTAGTTAAAGTCTCACTTTTTACCTGTCTTGGTCTTCCAAGTTACAGGTCCTGTTCACATGTGGAGGCATTAGCACCTTCAGATGTGTGCTGGGAGGACGAGCTATGGTGAAGTTAGGTGTTGCTGTCTGGCAGTCCATAGTAGTTCAGAGCACTGTTCCTAAACTCCTGTAATAACCCCTCTGGAGTGAGGTGGTGGTTTCTTCTCTGTTCCTTCACCCTTCTCTCACTCACACTTCATATGAAAGGCTATATCAGAGTGTATTTGTGTAAATTAAAAGCCAAAAGTTTTTGCTTTACCTCCTTTTCTCTCCACGAGAGCTTTGAACCATCCTTGAGTGCTTCCTGCTTTGTACACAGGGATGTGAGGATGTGTAATCAGGTTTTAATAATGTCAGCCCCTTCCTTGTTTCAAAGTCGTGGCAGAATGATGTCAGGCTGAATGCCTTCTCCTGCCTGGTCTTGCAGTGTGCAGCAGCTCTGCCTGCCAGGGAACAGGGATGCCATGTGGATGTGTCAGATAGCAAATCACAGAGTATACTGCGAGGAGAACCTGCCCAGGGTGCACAGTACTTGACTGTCTCACAATTATAAAACTTGATAATTTCAGCTGCTAATAGATTTGAAAAATTGCACAAAGGCTCCTTGTTCTCAGCAGCTCCACAAGCTGAGTGGGTAGTAGGTGTGGAGGGATGCTTAGTTTGATGTTTGTGGACTGTTAGGGCACATCTTTCTCCATACTTGGTGCTAAAAATGATGCAGTTCTTTACGAGGCTCGTTAGCCAGGGCGGGCAGCGCAGTACTGAGCGTGCCCTCCAGCTACGGCAGCTCTCTCAGTCCTGCCTTCACACCGTGCCTGTTGAGCACTGCCCTGCGGCCCCGGAGGGACAGCTCTGCCCTCCCCCCGTTTCCCCGGGCGGGTTGCGGGGCAGAGCCGAGCTTCGGCGTCCGCCCGGGGCCCGCCTGCCGCTGCCCGCCAGGGGCCGCCCTGGGGCCGTGCCGGGAGCTGGCGGTGAGGGCTGGACCTCGGCCTTGGGAGCGGCGTGGCGCTGAGAGGGCCTCTCTGGCAGCTGCGGCTTCAGGGAGGGAGTGGGCGATGCTGTGCGCCTTCTCCTGAGCCAACTGACCAGAAGGAAGCTCGGAGGCAGCAGAATGCCTGCACGAGTGGCTTCTGGCCCTGCCCCTGCTTTCCTTACCCAACCGGAACAAGAAAAAGCTCTGGTTAAGGATGTACTTGGATTAATTAGAAACGTCTTCCTATTGTTAGTAACCACACTAATGAGTTTTTGATAATGTTCTTATTCCTTTGCCTGGCCTATTTTCTGATGGAAACTGAAAAAACCTGTTCAGGTTTTGCCCATGGTTTTTCACAGCGTGGTAGGGGTTGGAGGTGAAGATCATCAAGTCCAACCCCCCTGCTAGAGCACGATCACCCTGAGTAAATCACCCAGGAACATGTCTGGGCAGGTTGTCTGCATCTCAGTGTTTTATCTAAAGTCTACTTACTGCTGCTGCTAAGTAGCTTCGCTGGCAAAGTCAGTTCAACATAGGAGTTTTTAATGCTGCATTCTCTCCTTGATGTTCTGTTTGGATGTGGAGCAGTGTTGCTAGAGCAACACTGACACGTTTGTGTACAGAATGTGGCTAGCTTTTTCCCCCCAAGTAGCTAGTTCAGTGGATAAATGAAACTGACTCTCAAATAACCCTGTTAATTTTGTAAAGCAGAATACTCAAAGGCAGGAATTTCTTTGAGGAAATGCCATTCCACAATATACTGCTTGGTTAGGGAGAGCTTGTTGTACAGTGTCACAAGAGTGGTGTAGATAATGTCTCATAATAATCATTCTCTTAATTCTTTGGATGAGTTGACCTCTAAAAAGAAAACAGAATGTAAGTGTAAAAAGGCCTGGTGGTAGCTTTGCACAAGCCCTGGTTTTGAGTGAAACATGAAACTTGCTTACCTGGAGGCATTTATAAGGCCAGGAGTATTTTAACAACAGATTCCTTCTCAGCTGTAGATTTTAATGCTAGTCATCATTTTTATCCTTGAGAAGAAAAAGTGCTATGTCATACAAGAACTTTGTCTCTTTTAAGAGATGTGAAGATTTAAACACAGTTCTGCTGTCAACTGCTTGTTCTAAAAGTTGTTAGTGAACTGAGTAGATCGTTTGGGCGCTACTATAACCAGAGCTGTGATCTAGGTGAATATTACTCTGTAAATGAATATTACTTCAGTGACATACTGAAGCTTAGTTTATTTTTACCTTAATTGTACATGCACAAAGCACACAAACTGTAGAAACTTTGTTTCATGATGATGGAATGAGGTAGGGAAGAATGTAAGTTTTCCCACTGTGGCTGTCTCCACTCTTTTAGCTAATAACTCCTTACTGTAACATGCCAATGACCTTTCTTTGCAGAATCCCATTCTGAGTTTTGAGCTCCCAATGAACTTAACAGACTGGTTTCCACGCCCAAGAATGAAAACCAAAAGAGAAGAAATACGGAAAATAATCCTGAAGCTGCAGGAACAGCAGAACAAGGACAAGAAGGGACAGAAGGACCCAAGTTCAATGGAAAGATCTTTGCAGGAAAAAACAGATCAACTTACCAACAGCGGCTCAGACTGAATGTTGTATCTGTTGCATGTTAGCTCCACAATCAAAACCGAAATATACATTTTTTTTGTCTGCCCAAACGAAAGATTTGGCATACTTTCTGCTCAAAGTTACTTGGGAATGTTTAATGCCTGTATAAATGTGTGTCATAAAAATGATTTAATTCCCACAAAGATGTGTATTAAGTAAGCGAGTCTGTACATATGTTAATGAGGCCAACTTTTTTCAGCATTTGTAATTACTTTTTTTCCACTTGTTAGGGAGCTTTTTTTGTTATGTATTTCTGTTAATAGACCTTAAATAGCAACTTCTAAACATAAAAGCAAATAAAGAAAAATATTTATAGGATGAAATGGTTAACTTTTTCTTTTCCAGTAAAGGTGTACTGTTACAGGCTTCAGTATCACATAGGGAATGATTTGGTAGTGAGAGGATTCATATTTTGACCCTGTTTAGTTGCCCTTTACAGGATTGTTCTGCTTGCGCTACAAACAATAATATGGGTGTCTCGATGTACCATGGCCTCAGAGGGTGGTTCCCATCCTCCCAGTTTCTAAGTGTAGGCAGTGTAATAGTTAATAGGACTGCTTCAGATTTGGGGGTTTTTTAAAAGATAACGCATTACAATTAAAATTCCACCCTTGCTTTAGTGGGAGGGGGCTAGGGAGAAGGGGGGAGAATGCTCTTTGACCAGGGATGACTATTCAAACAGTATTATAGAAGTGGTTTCAATGAAGTGATCTTGAGTGATACTATTAAATCATATTTTGTGGATCCCAATTGTTGTACAGGTGTATTTTGAGACTTTTTTCTCCATTATAAAATTGTATTTTGGTAAGTGTACTTGGAACAGCAGATTGCCCACATGACATTTTCTATGTTACGATTCTGAATGTTACATTCATATGTGCTTTATCTAAGTACTGAACATTTAAAAAAAGAAAAAAAAAAAAAAAGANCAAACAAAATGCTAGTGTTCATTGCTTGCTTGTTCGTTCTTGGCTTTAGGTAGTATCAGACTAATGCTGGGATTCGTGGGTTCCAGTGTGTTTTGATTTTACAGCAAGCTCAAGTGTCATCGTTGCTTAAACTGCAAATGTAGCCTCTTATCCCTGTTACAGGAAGGCTTTGGTGTTCAGGGAGAAAGCAGGAGATGGTTTGTGCAAGCATGTGTGTATTTGCAGGCTTCTACAAACAGAGCTCTTTGAAGGGAACCAGAAGCTGTCTCTTCCCAGGAAGGAGTCTGTCGGGGAAAGAAAGGGACCTTCTATCCCTGTGTACATGGTATCTTCTCTCCTATCTTTCTGTGGGGAATGTCAGTTGTTATTCCCTTCTCCCACAGAGAGAAGCAGCAGAGAATTCATTACCTGAACTCTGTGTCCCCTGGGTTTAGTTTTTATGCACAAGATCGATTCTAACCCAGTATTCAGGTTCTCAGTGAGTTTCCATTCTCACTGACCCTTGAAACGGCTGCTAACGAGGTTGCTGCCAGGGCACTTCTGCACAGATGACCATCTCTGAAACCCTCTGTTGAAGATTCACTCCCCCAGGCTGAGTGACTGCACACACAGCCACACAACTACAGGCTGCTAATCCTCTGCACAGGGTAAACTCTGAGATTTAGAGGAGCCTTGTTCATTTCCTCATCTCTGTCTTCTGGGGGGACCCTGGGGAATACATAAGCACCGTGTACATTGTATTAGAGACAACTGCTACACAGCTTTCTTTTTGAAAGTCTGTAGGAGCAATCTTCTGGACTCCAAATTAAATCCATAACGTGCACACCTCCCAGTTGTTTCCTCCATCAAATGTAGCCAGTGTTCTTGCCCTGCTGGGGGAAACGATTAAATACTTTCAGATTGTTTCTCTGCAGGGTCCTCCATATCTGGCTTTAGTGCAACTGACTTACTGCATACAAATGCATATAAATCAGGAGGAAGGAGAAGAATTTATTGGGAATACAGAGAAGAAAGAATTGCAATTAGAATGTAATTTTCCCCAATCTGGGCTTGCCCAGTGATACACTCAAATTATCAATATATTAATAGTTTTCTCTTTTTTTCCCCTAACATTTGTGGTGCAGGTTGATAATCTGATGCTGTTAGAACCATTTGGTTTTCTTGGTAGGATTGGCCTGGTGTTTCCTTGGTTTACTTCCTCCTTCCTTTTCTCCCCTTCCATTTTTCAAAACTGTGAAGAAAGTGTTTTGATTTATTATCATTTGCTGTTTAAAGGTCTCATGGTCTTCAGTCCTGTCCAGCAAGCTAATATACATGTTAAATATAGGAAACTTATTTTTTTAATAAAATTTGATGTTAATAGAAAAAAAAAAAAAGGCAAACCAAAACCACAGAATGAAGAATGAGTTATTTGAAACCTTATTCTCCTGGTGTAAAATGCTCCATAGCATGTGTGCCTTCAGTTCTCAACAGCAGTGAGAGTTCAGGGAATGGTTTAGGTTGGAAGGGTCCTCAGAGATACGAGGGCTGGAGCACCTCTCCTATAAGGACAGGCTGAGAGAGTTGGGGTCGTACAGGCTGGAGAAGAGAGGGCTCTGAGGAGACCTTATTGTGGCCTTCTAGTATCTGAAGGGGGCTACAAAAAAGGCTGGTAAGGGTGTTGGATAGTGATAGGCCTGAGGGGGAACAGATCAAAGCTAGAGAGGGGAAGATATAGATTAGACATTCAGAAATTCTTCACCATAAGGAAGGTGAGACACTGGAACAGGTTGCCGAGGCAGGTGCTGGATGCCTCATCCCTGGACATTTTCAAGGCCATTTTCAAGGCAACCCGATGTAATGTGAGGTGTTGGAAGTAGGTGATCCTTATGCTCCCTTCTGACACTGACAGTTCAGTGATGCTGTGATCTGCTCTGCAATCTGACAAGTAGTTCTGCCAGCGAGTTTGCTGACTGGATTTACTCAGTGGGAGTTAGTGGGATGGGGACCAGATAACGTTTAATAACTGTTTGACAGTGCTCATGCTCTGAGGAGAGTGCAAATTGTGTCTTCCCTTAAAAGGCTGAAGATTACAGATGCCTTAAGAGCAGCACAACTCTGTTTGGCAGCGAGAGGTGTCAGATGGCTGCCCAGTGAAATGGATCTGCTTGTATTGTTTTTCAGGTGGGGTAGAATAACAGTTAAGAACTCTTCTAGAAGTTTTGGATTACTTAGCATAAAAAATTCATGGCTGCCTGGTGCCCATTTGCAGGGTAGCTGCAAAAGCAGCAGAGACATCTAAGCAGTCCCTTGTGGCATTTCTGTTTTCCTTGCTTAAGAAACTGAGCAGGCTCTTTAAAGACTACAGACTTCAAACAGAAGAACTTTTGGGGCTTGCACCACCTTGTGTTTTGGAAGTTAGACTCTTCCAAGATGAGAAATTAGAGAAAGAGTTGAAAAATCAAGCAGGCTTTGCACCATGATGAGAAAACCAGGCTGCTGAGTTTAGTTTTGCCTTGTTTTACTCCATTTTATTTTATTCAATTTTGCATTTTCAGTTTATGTTTTATTTCATTTTGTATTTTATGTCATGGTTTTTGTTTCACTTCATCCTGCATTTTTGTTTCACTTCATCCTGCATATATATATTTTTTTTTTCCATTTCATCCTGTATCTTTTCTTTTTTTCTGTTTTCCATTTCAGGTTTCTTTTTTAAATTTCACACAGCAATAAACAAGGCAGAGCAAGAAGCTTTCTGCATGTGTGAGTTTTTAATTCCTGTTAATGTAGTCCTTCTGGAAATTGGAGTGAACTCTCAGACTTTCCTGATGAACAAACTGCAGCAGTCTCTTTAGTTTACCAATGCCCTATTTTTTTACTCCAGTTTTTAAACCAAATGTATTTGCATTCACTGATTAAAGCTTTACATTGCCCACTTGTGTTTTACCATGTGAACCAAAGCAGCTATCAAGGTGCTTGTTCTTTTGAGTCCTGATTTATTATTTACTGGGGGGAGGGAGAGGGTGGGGGAGGGCATGATGAGAGGTTCAGGAGTCTGAGGAAAAGCTCTTTATTTAATTTGGATGTGACATTTCCTCTACCAGCCTTTCTTGAATTCTGCATACTAAGTACTCCTAAAGAACCTCTGTGGTTCACAAAGGCTTGAGAAGACCCCACCTGCAGTCCT
>VWYK01074541.1:0-13196 GCA_013399775.1 Semnornis frantzii
CCAACCTGGATAATTCTATGATTTCTCTATGATTCTATGACTCGATGGTCTTAAGGTCTTCCAGCCAGGCAATCCTGTGATTATTTTTAATTTTTTTTTTTTTTAATGAGACCAGCCACCTCAGTCTTGCCTATTTAGTAATAAAACAGGCTGCTCAGTAATAGAACAGGTTGCTCAGGGAGGTAGTTAAGGCCCCATCCCTGGAGATCCTCAAGGTGAGGCTCAACAGGGCTCTAGGAAACCTGATTGAGGATGTCCCTGCTGCCTGCAGAGGGGGTTGAACTGGATGACCTTTGGAGGTCCCTCCCAACCCAGACCAGTTCTGTGACTATTTGATACTGCCTCTTTGCTCACCAAATGTTTAAAAGCACACAGAAATCCTGAGAGCTTTAAGAGCACACAGGAATCTTGAGAGCTCAAGGCAAGAATTCAGACTGTGGCATCTACTTGGCACTGTTGAAAAGAAAAGGCATGGGGCAGACTCTACCTTTCCCTAGTTTCCTGGTCAGCCCTGCAGATCCAATGCACTTTGATCCCTTCAAGTTTCCAGTTCCAAAGCTTGTCTCATCTCCTGCAAGTTAGGTGAGGATAATGAATTCGTTCCCCTGTGTGGCTCCTGGCTTCTCCATCAGCATCAAACCTGGCACTACATGGAGATGACACTGCCTGCCCCAAGCACAGACTATTCCTGGGATGACCTCTTGTCCTGGGGTGCAGCTTCATGGCAGTGCCCAGGAGCCACACACGCACACCTTGGTACTTCTGACTGCAATGTATTTGTGTCTCTCCTTTCCCTCTGGCTCATTGCCTTTTATATTTACTTCAGCATGCCTGTTCACCTTAACATTAAAAAAGATACCAAACAACCCACAACACAGATAAAAAAACAATCTAAACATTTTCCTGTCCATCAGGCAGCTTCTGCTGCAACTCATTGCCCTCCATATCTGGAGCCCCCAGCGCAGGAAGGACATGGAATTGTTGGAGCCAGTCCAGAGGAGGCCAGCAAGATGCTGAGAGGGCTGCAGCAGCTCTGCTGTGAGGACAGGCTGAGAGAGTTGGGGCTCTGCAGCCTGGAGAGGAGAAGGCTTCCAGGAGACCTTGGAGTGACCTTGCAGGATCTGAAGGGGGCTCCAGGAAGGCTGGGGAGGGACTATTGACAAGGTCTGGGAATGGCAGGACAAGGGGAATGGGTTTGAAGTGGCAGAGGGGAGATTGAAAGTGGATGTTAGGAGGAAGTTGTTTGGAGTGAGGGTGGTGAGAGACTGGCACAGGTTGCCCAGGGAGGTTGTGGCTGCTCCCTCCCTGGAGGTGTTCAAGGCCAGGTTGGAGGAGGCCTTGAGTGACCTGTGCTAGTGGGAGGTGTCCCTGCCTATGGCAGGGGGTTGGAACTGGATGATCCTTGAGGTCCCTTCCAACCTTCCCATTCTATGATTCTATGATAAAACACAACAGTTATCTCAGCTGTGCTCGTCTCAGAGATGAGGAGTGTGAGGTGATGCTGTCTGGAGTGACACCACTTCTGCCCAGCCCTTGTGAACACAGTTCAATGACCCCTAAATGTTCCTTCTGTACTTTCTGTTTGATGCTTTGGCAAGAATTTTGTGATTCAGTCAGCTTCCATCACCAAGCTCCTGTTTCCTGTGTCAAAAGAAATGCTTTTGGTTTGGGTAGACAGGGAGCAAAGATGTCAGAATGAGGCCCTTCTTCTTGACCTGCACAGAAACAGGGGAGAGTCTGACTGCTTAACATCCTTCCCCCCTGGTATGCTTGTTAGCTCTTCAAGCCTTGTGTTTAATTTACTGCTTACAGTAAGGATTGTGCTCTGGAGGACACTGCTGGTGGGGAAGCTCCAGGAGGAGCAGAAAGATTTCTGTGCCATTGAGATGTTTGTTTGCATTGCCCCAGCTTGATGCACAGCAAACAAATGTTTCATTTAGTTAACAACACAGACCAGGAAAGAATCTTGAAGGCTGCAGGGTCCAGTCCTTTACTGTCTGCAGTAACCACAAAGCAGAATGCTTCTACCCAACACAACCTTTCTCAACACTATGGGAGGCAGTTTCTCTATAGATGCTCTTGTTGGAAGCTTGTCCCAGAGCTTACAGGCCTCAGAGCTAGAAATCCTCTCTTCTTTGCCATCCTGAAGTTCTTCCTGGCTGACTGACACTCACTTGGCCTTTGCCAACAGACCCTGGTTTACAAAACCTCCTCTTCCTCCTCGTTCATCTACCCTCCCCTTTCTTCTCCATGCAACCCTTGCTTCATCCTTCAGTCCTCCTTTCAGTCTCCTTCTGTGCTATGCCCATACCTCTTCTGCCCCTTCAGCCCTCTCCCTCCTTGGCAGGAGATCTGTGTGACAAGCAGGCTGGATGAAGTCTTGAGCCACCTGCTCTAGTGGGAGGTGTCCCTGCCCGTGGCAGGGTGTTTAGAACTAGGCAGTCAATCTTTCAGGTTCAAGTCATTCTACAATTTCATGATCCTGAGATTCTCTTGATGCTGTGATCCTGTGACTCTATGATCCTGTGATTCTATGACAACCACTGGTGACCCCAGTGACCAAAAGAAGGGGCTGTGCCTTGGTCAGGAAGGTCACCACCCTACTCTTGCCTCTGCTACCAGCAGCTCTCAGCAAGCATTTACCACTTCCCCCAGCTGCCTTTGCCTCCCTTCATTCTTCCCTCCTTGTTACAACACACACACAGAAAATGAAGGTGTGAACACTCTTACTTGAGTCATTACCTTCAGGCTTCTGGTTTTTCTTCCTTAGTTTCCCCTCCAGCAGTCCCCAAAAGAAAAGGATAAATTCTAAAAGGATAAAAATAATATAGACCTGTGGAAGGAGCAGGAAAAAACTCTCCCTGAGATGAGTGCCAATAGCTGCCAATTCCAGTCTCTTGATTTTTGCTTTCAAGGCTGGGAAACTCTCCATATACCTGCAGGGATAGAAACGAGCTGATACTGGATAACACTCAAATGAATGTGCTCTGTGAGAGCTGAAGTTCTTTCTGCAGAATGTGCACACTGAGGCTGCTGAAGGGCTTTATCCAAGACTGAAACCATGCATCTGTCTCTTCTGAACTAAACCAGCCTTTGTGACTCTCAGTTTAAGCAGAAGAAAGGCCAAGTGCAAGGTCCTGCAGCTGGGTGGGGATGATCTCAAGCACAAATCCAGGCTGGGTGATGAGTGGATGGAGAGAAGGACTTAGGGTGCTGGCTGATGAGGTGCTTGACATGAGCCAGCAGTGTGAGCTGACAGCCCAAAAGGCCAACTGTGTCCTGGGTGGTGCCAAAAGAAGCATGGCCAGAAGGTCAGGGGAGGGGATTCTGCCCCTCTGCTCTCCCCTCCTAGAGAGATCCTCTCTGCAGTACTGCATCCAGCTCTGGAGACCCCAATATGATCTGTATCTGATCTTCCAGCCCAAACCATGCTATGAATCTACGAAGGGCATGCATCTCTTGGAGAGGGGCCAGAGGGGGCACACAAAGGAGGGCTGGAGCACCTCTGCCATGAAGACAGGCTGAGAGAGTTGGAGCTGTTCAGCCTGGAGAAGAAAAGGCTCTGAGGAGACCTTACAGCAGCCTTCTGGTACCTGAAGGGGGTACAGGAGAGCTGGGGAGGGACTTTTTATAAGAGCCTGTGGTGAGTGGACAAGAGGCAATAGTTTGAAACGAGAGCAGGGTAGATTTAGATTGGACATTAGGAAGAAGTTCTTTACTATGAGGGTGGTGCAACACTGCAACAGGTTGCCCAGAGAAGTTGTGGATGCCTCACTCTTGAATGTGTTTAAGATCAGACTGGCTGAGGCATGGAGCAAGCTTGTCTAGTGGGAGGTGTCCCTGCCCATGGCAGGGGGGTTGGAACTAGATGATCTTTAAGGTCCTTTCCAACCCAAACTATTCTATGTGGTTTCTATGAAAGCAGAGAAATTGCAGGTCCAGAGAGCATTTGAAAGTATAGCAAGGTGTGGAGTACAGAGTGAGGATGCTTTGGCATCGTGGCCAAGCTGGAGCATCTGTTGGCTTCGCTTCCTTGACCATTCACACCACTGACAAGTTCCCAGGGAGCTCCTTGCTTGTGTCAATATGCACAGAGCATCCTTCCTCTAGAAAACATCCCAATTATTCAGAGTCCTGGCCCAGAGAGATGCTGTCTCCTGCAAACAAACCTGTGCAGCGAGTACCATGCCTCAAAACCTCACCAAGCTTTGCAGACAAATCATTATCCAACTGCTTCTTTTGAACAGAGGCAGGCTCTGCTTTCTCTCTCCCTGTGTTCCACTTGTGTGTTCTCATTTCAAGCAAGGATCTGCTTTCCCCCAAAGACATTTTGCTGTGAAAATTGTATTATAGTGGATCTGTGTTCAGTCTTGATGCTGACTGTGATAATGTACCTGAGGTTCCCTGCAAGTTCCCTGCCTTTGAGTAGTGAAGGCTATGGATTTGGATCCACCCAGGAAGCAAAATGTCATCTGCAGTGACATGGCACTGAAAATGGAAATCCAAAAGTTTATTTCTCATCAGTTGTGACCTCATAAATGTTTAGAGATATGTAAGGGTGAGTGTCAGGAGGCTGGAGCCAGGCTCTGCTCTGCAATACCTGATGACAGGACAAAGGGTGATGGTGGAAGCTGAGGCATAGGAAGTTTCATTTAAACATGAGGAGGAATTTTTTGCCTGTGAGGGTGACAGAACATTGGAACAGGCTGCCCAGGGGGGTTGTGGAGCCTCCCTCTCTGGAGATATTCAAAACCTGCCTGATGTGTTCCTTTGTGATCTGCTCTGGGTGATGCTGCTCTGGCAGGGGGGTTGGACTGGATGAGCTTTGGAGGTCCCTTCCAGCTCCTGCCATTCTGTGATTCTGTGATTTGGGTAGAGGAAAGTGTTTCTTAATTTTGTAGGAGAGAGAAGGGAGAGAAAGAGAGGAAAGAGAGAGGAGATGGAGGGAGTCAGAGAGAGGAATGAAGAAAGGGAGAAATGGAGAAACTGTGTGAAAGGAGGGAAGGTTGGAAGGAAGAAAGTGACCTGTGCAGACTGGTTCCATGCCCACCTTGGTGCTGGCAGAGTAACCTCTCTCCTGGCCTTCCCCTACAGCCTGATTCAGTGGTGCTTGGTGTGTCTCTAGTCACTGTGTGGAGAACCTCAAGAGCTCCTGTGGAGATCTCAAGGGACTGGAACTTGTAGGTTAACACCAGCCCCCAGAGCTGGGAAGGCTGGAAAGCCATTTCTCCCCTCTGCTGCCACCTTGCTCTATTGTCCATGCCATCCTTTTGCAATTCTCACAGGGGATAAAGACCACCAGGAAGCACATTTAAAAATCATCTGTGGTGCACAGGAGGAGAAGGGAGAAAGTTGTTGGTACATTTCAGCAAGCCTCGTTAAAAACATCTCTAGGCACTACAAAGTGCACGTTATCAATATGCATATGTGATGTCTCTGAGGCAGAGCTGCCTTCAAGGTACATATTCAGCAGGACAACATTTTCCCATGTGAGGCAAGAAACAACAGTGAATCATATGTGTGGGAGGGAATTGCCTTCTGGCTATGTACAGTATTTATTCCCTTTTGTGTCTTGCTTTCCCCCCCTCCCCTCTTTTATTAATGGCTTTTGCAATTACTGGGAGCAGGGTGCTGCTGGCTGGCAGAAAGCAGTGACTTCTGCAGCTGATTGTTTGCAGGAAGCTGGATGTAGAGGGGAAGGAAAGGCTGCTCCTCTGGTGGCTTTGCTCACCCCTCCAACCCCCGAGCTGGAGCACCATTTGTGTTCAACACTTGACTCCCCAACTGAAAGTCACTTGAGATGACCTCACACAGATGCCCACACAGATGCAGAAACACAGAAGGTGAGGCCTGCAGAGCACACATTAAAAATTCCTACTGAAGGTGTCAGCAGGGAGCCCAGGGAAGATGATGTAGATTTAGAGAGAATCTGAAGGAAAAACAAGGCTCTCTGCTCTGCTCTGCAACCACAGAGGCTGAGTGGAGGATTTGGGGGTTTATTTCTCACCCTGCTAAAGAGAGGTTCCACCCCAGGAGCAATAGTGTTGGAAAGCATTGCTAAAAGCAGGCAGATGGACCAGCCTGGGATGATGTCTTGGGATGTTAGCTGAGCTCCTGGTGAGCTGACAGCACTGGAGTCCACCTGTGCTGGGGAGGCCTCACCTGGAGTACTGTACCCAGTTCTGGGCACCCCAGCTCAAGAAGGACAAAGAACTACTGGGGAGAGTCCAGCACAGGGCTACTAAGTGATTGTCTACCTGTAGTCAGCACTGGTGAGGTCACACCTTGAGCATTGGTGCTGGAGAGGGTCCAAAGATGGGCAATGAGGCTGAAGGGGCTGGAGAACAGGGCTGGGGAGGAGCAGCTGAGGGAGCTGGGGGTGTTCAGTCTGGAGGAGGCTGAGGGGAGACCTTATTGCTCTCTACAGCTACCTGAAAAGAGGTTGCAGTGAGGTGGGCCTTGGTCTCTTCTCCCTAGTATCAGGTGACAGGAGAGAAAGGAAATGGCCTCAAGCTGCACCAGAGGAGGTATAGGTTGGACATGAGAAGAAACTTCTTCCCTTAAAGGCTTCTCAAACACTGGAACAGACTCCCCAGGGAGGTGGTTTAAGCCCCATCCCTGGTGGTGTCCAAAAGAAGCAGGGAAATGGTGCTGAGGGCCATGGTTTAGCATCAGACTCGGTAGAATTAGAGCATGGCTGTGCTTGGTGATCTTCATGTGCTTCTCCAAGCAAAAGGGTTCTGTGCTTCTGACAAATGCTAGCTCTGAAGAGAGCTAAAGAATGAAGAAAGCAACATGACAGCTGGCATCACTGTGCTGGCAGTGCTGTTGTCTGCAAGCACTGGTACTTCATCTCCTGCTGGAAAAGCAGAGGGCCACTAGGAAGAGGGGAGAGGGGAGCAGGGGTGGTGGGAAGGTGAGGGGACCAGGCTGAGGCTCAGGAGAGAGGCTGTGAGAGGTGCAGCAAGAGCAAACTGGAGCAAACAGCTCATGGATGAGAAAAGAGCATCTGGAAAAGAGATGAAAGGTTTGGAGGCAGCAGGGAGTAGAAGTGGTTGGCAGTTTCCTGTCAGAGTGGGAAGGATGTCATTTTTTTTTTTTTTTCCCGTGGAAAATGTCCTTTTAATCACTGTCCATCAGAGAATGTTTCTCTGAAAACTTCCAATTTCACCTGACTCTTATTTTTAACTCAGCGCTGGGGAGGAATTGTCACGCAGTCGGGAGCTGACATTTCTGTCAGGCTCTTATCATTCACGTTTCGTACCTAGAGGCAAGGAGCCTGAGATCCTTCCAATCTGGGAGCTACAGCTGGGCTGACAGGGAGGTGCTGAGCCTGGCACTTGCTCCCAGCCATCTGCCTGGAAGCCTCACACGGCGGCAGATCGCTGCCCCGGGGCGAAAGGCAGCCTGACAGGAGCCTTTCAAGACGGCAAGCCGCAACTCAAATAAAGTCTTTGTTCCTGAGGATTGGAATGTTTCCCTTTTCCGCCCCAAATGAGACACGGATGGACAAACAATTTGGTGAGAAAACTCTGACTCCAGCGGTGACCTCCGAGAACACAAAGGTCCTTTGGTAGCTGCTTTGCCTGCGCTTCTCCTGGCTGCATTTCTCGACAGACCAGTTACTTTGTGCCTGCATTTCACATGGCTGGGAGCAGGACTGGTTGCCCTGGGGGAGAGGCTTCTGTGTGCCCAGCTCTGTCCCTGGGAGCACTCAGAAACAAGCAGCAAGCTCCCTTGCCCCTCTGCTCTGCCTCCTCGCCGTGCCCACCCTGCCCCTTTGCTCTGTCCTTGCCGTGATGCCTCTCCAGCTAACAGGATTAGTGTCCAGAAGAAAAGTTCTTCTGGGCCAAGTGGAGACAATCCACAGGAGAGCAATCAGAGCAGGACTGGTTGCCCTGGGGGAAAGTCTTCGGTGTGCCCAGCTCTGTCCCTGGGAGCACTCAGAAACAAGCAGCAAGCTCCCCTGCCCCTCTGCTCTGCCTCCTCACCGTGGCCACCCTGCCCCTTTGCTCTGTCCTTGCCGTGATGCCTCTCCAGCTAACAGGATTAAGCAGGGTGCTGTAAAATGAGTGCAGCCTGGTATCAGTGCTGGTGCAGATAAGAGGCTGCAAATCCCACCGGCTGCATTAGAGACCACTAAGCCAGCCCACCCGACTCCTGCAGGCTCTTTGACTTTCTGCAGAGGGCCCCACAGACCGAGCTCTGTGAGCAAGCTGACCCTGCAGGTTTGCTTTCCAGCAGGCTCCAGCTAGGGCATCCCCTCGGAAAAGATGATTGTGAGCATCTGGAAGGAAGCTTTGTGATGCTCCTGAAAGCTACAACTTGATGTTTTTCCATTCTTTTCTAAGTACCACGAGGCTTGGGCACTGAACTGAATTCAAGAAGGAGCTGGGCCAAGTGGAAATAATCCACAGGAGAGCAATCAGAGGTGCAGAAAACTGGGTGTTGGAAAGATTACCCTGGAAAGTTCTTTCTTAGTGTCCAGAAGAAAAGTTCTTCTGGGCCAAGTGGAGACAATCCACAGGAGAGCAATGAGAGCAATCAGAGCTATAGAAAACTGGGTGCTGGAAAGATTAGCCTGGAAAGCTCTTAGTGTCCAGAAGAAATGCCTGGAATAGAATACTGGGAGATCTGTCACCCAGGATGCCCTGTAATGGAAAGGTTAGAAAATAATGGATTTCATTTCAATCAAAGAAAACAAATCCTGTGAAGTGCTAGGAAGAGTTTGGGAATGACAAGGAGAAATAATGCACTGATTGGAGAGTTTTCCATGTAGCTATCCATGGAGGTCTTCAGGAACAAGTTCCTGGCAGCTGGTCCTGTTTTGGGTAGGGGAAATTGCCAAATGACTTCTTGATGTCATTTTCAGTATGATGCTTCTGTGTTCCTTGACAGAAAACCATGCTTTGGGTTTGCCTGTTATTGCTAGCTGCTTAGATTGGTCAGCAAGCAGACATGCAGAGGGAATCTGAATGTGTAGGGGAAAAAAAATGGTGGGTAGAGAAAGTCAGGGCAGCTTCAGACAAACTGAACAGGCTGTCTGAAGCCTTAGCAGGGGAGGCTGCAGGCAGCTGCTCCCTGGTTGTGCTGAGGACCTGGGCATGTGCCTCAGAGTCATATGAAAAATGTTCTGCAGGGGGGATTGATGTATCTGCTATTTTGGCTCTGCCTGCACTACATTTACCTGTGTTAAATAAACAAAGAAAGTGCCCTAAGTATTGCTCTGAGATTGAATAATGAGTGGAACATTGCTTCTTTTGTTAGTAGCTTGTGTCCTTGCTTATTAAGTCTCTCAGGCTGAGCAGCCAAAGGGAGTGTTGAGACAAAAATGCCCGAGGGGACTCCCACTGCTGAAAGCAACCAGCAAGCAGCTTGAAATGTGCTACTTCTATTCCTGGAAGACCGTGATGATCAGAAATACAAGCTCTGTGCCCTTTACTCCCTGCCTTCTCTTCTCTTCCCCCTGCCCCTCCTGCATCCTTTTGAATAGCATTCAGGAAGTCCAAAACTCCTCCTTAATTGCAAACTGGTGACCAGTAAAGCAGCATTGTTCTTTTGGTCTTTGCTCAGCTGAATTAGCAGAGATCAGCTGTGGATAAACCCCTCGTTCTGGTTAGCACTGAGAGGAATATTAAGATCTGCTCTGCTTCTCTGCCTCTTTGTCTTGAGATTCAGGTTTTAAATCAGCTCACTGAGGTTTCACAGAACCACAGCCACATGCAGGTTGGCAAAGCCCCTCAGGAGCACCAAGCCCAACCTAGAACCCTACTCTACAAGATTCACTGTAAACCATAGCCCCAAGCAGCACATCCCAACCACTTTTAAACAAATCCAGGGCTGGGGACTCCACCACCTCCCTGGGCAGCTCATTCCACTCCCTGACCACTCTCTCCATGAAAAACTCCTAATGTCCAATCTAAACCTCCCCAGCCTCAGCTTGAGGCCATTCCCCCTTGTTCTGTCTCCAATTCCCTGTGAGCAGAGCCCAGCAGCAGCCTCTCCACAATGTCCCTTCAGGTAGCTGTAGAGAACAATGCCCTCAGCCTCTTCTTTTCCAAGCTCTCTCAGTCACTCCTCATAAGATTTATTCTACAAAATGAGTATATAAGGAAATCAGCAAGTCTGGCTGGATTCACTTGCCCTCTGAAAACCAAATCTCTCTCATCAAAATCGAAAGGCCATGCCTCTTCAGTGCTCTGAACAGTGACAACTGCTTACATCTTGTGTCTTCTCAGTCATTTGCTCCCAAAAGCTTCCTCTACCCTTACCAAAGTCCAATCCCTCAGACAAAGCCAAGCTTTGTTATTCTCAGCCAGAAACATGAGTCCCAGTGCCACGGACAACACAGGAAAAGTTTTCTCCCCCCTTCTCATGTGTCTGTTCAGATTTTTAGCCCCAGCATGGCTGCTGATCACAACTGCTTGTTTCAGCAGTGAGCAAGGCACAGACTTTCAATCTGTACCTGATGCTTCTCAAGAAACTAATTGGAGCCAGTGCAGATGGATGCTGGAAAGTGCTCCCTTTGCACAGCAACTGCACGACAGAGAGCTAAGAAAATGTGGAAGGAGCAGGGCTCTGCTCCACTGTGTAACAACTCACTCCTGCAATTGCTGCCAGATGCTGCAAACGTTCTCTGAGTCTCCCATCTAACGTTTACTGCTGCTTCCAGATTCCTCAGCATTCAAAAGCTGAAGGTGCTTCTTAGCCTGTGCTGGCAAGAAGGAAAGGGAGATTAAATAGCCCTCTTTCATTTGTTCTTCCTGCTAAGAGCAACAGGGATGAAAGCACTTGTGTGACAGGGAAGCCCAGGGTGCTGCTGAGACAGAGGATCATTTCATTTTCAGGTCTCTTACCTAAACTCTATGCCTTAGCCTCAGCAATGTAAGCTGCACTTCTCTTTAATGATGACATAATTGAAAAGGTTGATGCTTCATTGCTGCTCTGTGCCATCATTTTGCAAAAGAAGAGCAGCAGCAACGTATTCAGATAATGTTTATTCATGCTTGGATTGATGGGGTCAGATAAAAGTCTGTTGCCACCATTCCCTAATACACTCCTATTTGCAGGCAGCAGAAGGAAATGCATTGACCACTTCATCCTGCTTTGGAAACAGCTGCTGGAGGAGCTACCTGAAATTACCTACTGAAAATGCAATACAAGCAGAGTCCCTCAGGGAGCAGTCCTGGCAGCAGTCTTGTTCAACATCTCTGTCAGTGCCATGACCAGAGGCACTGAGTGCAGCCTCAGCAAGTTTGCTGAGCACACCAAGCTGTGTGGTGCAGCTGACAGCTGGAGGGCAGGGATGGCATCCAGAGGGACCTGGACAGGCTGCAGAGGTGGGCACAAGCCAACCTCATGAGGTTCAACAAGACCAAGGGCAAGGTCCTGCAGTTGGGTCGAGGCAATCCCAAGCACAAATCCAGGCTGGGCAGTGCCTGGCTGGAGAGCAGCCCTGAGGAGAGGGACTTGGGGGTGCTGCTGGGTGAGAAGCTCAACATGAGCCAGCAGTGTGCACTTGCAGCCCAGAGAGCAACCAGAGCCTGGGCTGCAGCAGGAGCAGTGTGGGCAGCAGGGCAAGGGAGGTGATTCTCCCCCTCTGCTCTGCTCTGATGAGANCTGGGGAGGGACTTTTTAGGCTGTCAGGTAGTGACAGGACTGGGGGGAATGGAGCAAAAATGGAGGTGAGGAGATTCAGACTGGATGTGAGGAGGAAGTTCTGCACCATGAGAGTGGTGAGACCCTGGCAGGGATTGCCCAGGGAGGTGGTTGAGGTCCCATCCCTGGAGGTCTTTAAGGCCAGGCTGGATGAGGCTGTGGGCAGCCTGATCTAGGGTAGGGTGTCCCTGGGCATGGCAGGGAGGTTGGAACTGGCTGATCCTTGTGGTCTCTTCCAACCCTGACTGATTCTGTGATTCTATGATTCTAAGATTAGGAGAACTAAGGTGTCACTTTGGACTTACAGCTCCTGTTGCTAGGGAAACCTTAGAGTTAGCATCCTGATTAGGGCACAAATTGCTGTAACCCAGCTGAACCTTTGTCAGCATCAGTGCTCAGCACAGCTGCAGGTACTTGGTCTGGCCAGGGACAGTGATTGCCCACTCAGATCTCCTGACTGACTGGATGAGGCATCATCAGAAAGGCATCATCAGAAAGGCATCTGATGATGCCTCGTCCAGAGATGAGCTTACAAAGATCCATAGCAGGGGCTGTGTAAGTGAATTACACAAAGACACCACCAGCATGATTAGATGGGCACAAAAGGGAAAGGCTGGTGGAGGCAGGGAGGTTAACCATGTATAATAGCCACTTCCTCTGGCATTTAACAACTCAGAGCTATCCAGGCACCCAGTACCTGCCAACCACTCCAGCAAGAGCAGATTTCATACAGGGAAAGCAATAATAGAGAGACAGCAGTGGAGTGAGAGCTTAGCAAATAAAAACCTGCAAAAGGGCTTGAAACAGTGGAGCAAGGCCAAAGAAAATGAAGGGGATTTTTATATGTTTGTGTCTGGGCCTCCAGAGAGGAAAATGGGTGATTATGCAGTGGAGATCATAGACTGTAGAACCATAGAATCATAGAAAGGACCTTAAAGATCATCTAGTCCCAACCCTTCTGCCATGGGCAGGGTCAGCTCTTACTAGCCCAACTTGCTCAAGGTCCCATCCAGCCTGGCTTTCAGGACTCCACAACTTCTCTGGGCAACCTGTTCCAGTGCCCATGGCAGGAAAGCCCTACCAGGACACTGGGGAACCCTTTTTGCAGATCTTGGTGGCTGCAGCTTCACTGAGGGGACAAAGGTGGACCCAGAACACCACTCCTGCCACTAGAACCTCAGAGGGCCCTGCCTTGGATAATGCCAGAGGAACGTGTTTGAGGCAAGTCCAGAGGCTTCAGAAGCTCAGTTAATTCTTTTTGTTTGTGGAGTTTGAAAACTGTCAGGGACCAGTCTGCCAGACTAAGTGAATTAACTACAGCCAGAACTTGGCTAGTTTCAGGGAAATAGCTGCTGCAGTGTTCTTGCACTTAGAGATAATTTCGGCTTCAGCTCCATCAGAGCTATGGGGTTTAGAAATAGCCCAGCTCTCAAAAGCCCTGCAAGAGAGCCACTGTGCCAGCTGGGGAAGGTGATGAGCCACTTGATCTTGCAAAGCTTTAGTGTACTGCATCACCCATCAGCCAACAATGTGCTCTG
>VWYK01074550.1:0-18087 GCA_013399775.1 Semnornis frantzii
ATGAGGCATCCTCAACTTCTCTGGACAGCCTCTTTCAGCATCTCACCATCCTCATAGTAAAGAGTTTCTTCCTAATGTCTAATCTATGTCTAATTTAAAAATGGTTTTAAACTATGTCTAGTTCAAAACCATTTCCTCTTGTCCTATTACAAGCACTCGTAAAAGTTCCTCCCCAGCTTTGCTGTAGGCTCCCTTCAGGTTCTGGGTGGCTTCTATAAGATCTCCTTGGAGCCTTCTCTTCTCCAGCCTGAACAGACCCAAACTGCTCATCCTGTATTCATAGGAGAGACACTCCAACATTTTGATCACCTTTTTGGCCTCCTCTGAACCCTCTCCAACAGATCTATGTGTTTCTGGATCTGTCCAGCTCTGGAGTCCCCAGCTGTCAGTTTTGAAAGACACTTTGAGAAATTACATGATCCAGAATTCCCTGTGCTCATGCCTTGTCATAGGAGGCTGCTATAGAGGTCAGCTGAGAAGTCTCCAGGTTCAATACTGGACACTTCCGAAGAGTCAGTGCCTCTGCTCCCATGACACAACATGAAACTAGACTGGTCACGGTTCTCAAAGGAAACAACACTTGACACAACAGACATTACAATCCCCGACCCATCACATTCTGTCTCACCATGCATGTTATAGCCTGTTTCTCTTTGTAGGTTGCAGGTCCACATCCATGTTCTTTATGGTCCAAAGAAAGCTGAAATTAGTTACAGGTCTGCCTCAGTACTGGTAGAACATCTCCACTGGAGAGCAGAGATGCTAAGTCTGGGCTTCCCCTCTACCAGAAGTCTCTTGTAAAGGCCTTAGTAAGTAAATTGCTGGTGAATGAGCAGGGAATTAATTCTGTAACAGGTGCCAGGCATGCTGATTCCAGGTGTCCCTCTGTGTCAGGCACAGGTGAAGGGCAGCTCAGTGGGAACCAGGAGAATATGCTCTTGCTGTAGGACTGTGCTGCTGGAATGCAGTAGAAAACCCACCGGAGAATTATGTGCTGTGAATATAATTTCCCACCTAAGTACTTTCATTCTTGATTTATCTGCAGGCCACTCTGATTTAATGAGGCCAAGGAGCCTCATTTCACCTTTCCACCAGCAGCAGGACAGAGATGCCCGATGGTGTAACACCAAGGTCTGATGTCTGGAGGATCTGATCCCTCACATATGCAGTGTCTGCTCTCACTCAGGACCTCGGGGCAAATTCTGCACTTCTCCAGTAAAATCCTTTAATTGTGGCTCTTGCGGTAGCATGGTTGCTCTCTGGATCAAAATCTCCAGCCATCCCACTTGGCTATCCTTCTCTCTCTTGCAACCCAAAAGGAACAAGAGAGGCTGTGATTTCTTCTGTCCTTGTATCTCTTGAGTGGCAGATGAACAGTCTAAAATTTCCTAAACTCTTTCCCAGACACAAGTCTTCTCTTCATTCTCTAGGTTCATTACTGAGTTTCTTTTGCTTGTGTGGAGGAGAAGGCTGTCTGCCAGGAACAAGATATCTTCTCCAGGGGGAAGAAAACTACAGCAGACTTTGGAAGAGTTCTTAGGACTAGAGGATGATGAGAATCCCAAATGAGGCGTGAGAAGATCAGGAGATAATGTATCGCGCCGAACAGCCTTGAGTACATTATCTTGATGCACTATTGTGGAAGTCCTGAAAAAAAAAAATCTCCTTTCTCCCTTCACCTCCCTTCATGGCTCTCATACAGACTCCCTTCCAGGACAGCAGCCAGCAAAGCCTCAGTAGCTACAGAGCAACCTCCACATGGAGTCTGAAAGCCTTAATAGCTGAAGGCAGACGAGACAAACCTCTGAACAAAAACCCAAAACCCCAAGCCCCACACAGACAGCAACTTAGTATGTCAAGAAGCTGCTAGCTCAGCTCTCCAATTACACCTCTTCATAGAGGACAACAACCACCAGCTGATCTCTGAAGCCTTTTTCTTTTTTTTTCTTTTTTTTTTTTTTTTTTAAGGTATTTTTTCTCTTTGGTCAAACTTGGTGGTGGATGGGAAGGAAGTTTGAAATGAAAAAAAGAGGTAGTTCAGAGGCGCTTAGTTCTCATATGGCTGGTAACATGTCTTCACTCTGGGTTACTCTTGGATGTCAAAATAAAGACCCTGAGCCTGAGTTTGTTTCCCTTGGAGCACCTTTGTCCTGCAGAGGTAGTTTACCTGCCATCAGCTGCTGTCAAGGGAGAGTCTGATGGCTGAGAACCCACTTTATTTAATGGGTTGGCTGTTGGAGCAGTTTAAACTAAGCTCAACATCATTGGCTGCTTCTTTCAGGTCATTTCCTGGAATTAGTACCTCTCCCTTTAGATCTGTGTGCCAGAGTCTCTCTGCTTTTATAACACACTTTTGTCCTGGCTTCAAATACGGCTTCTACCTTGAGAAAGGATTACTCCATCTTTGATACCACAATTAAAATGGATCGGGAGGGGGAAGTAACGATTGATCCTTCAACCATTGTGCTGATCTGCTGAAAGTGCTGGCTTATGCCCACGAGCAAAAACATTGAATCATGGGGATCAATAAAGAGAGCTGTAGTGGTGCAGCTGCTGTGGCTGCACTGTTAGACTTGTCCTGGCAGTTACAGAAACTAGTTTGGCTTAACAACTTCAACAAGTGCCCTAAACCCATGCACAAAAAATATCCTAAAGTCTTAACTAACTCTCCTTTCAATTACTAAAGTGCTTGGCAATCCCAAGCACAGCTACATGCTACACGAGGAGAGAGCAGTCTCAAGGAGAAGGACTTGGGAGTGTCAGCTGATGAAAAACTCAGCATGAGCTAGGAATGCGCGCTTGCAGCCCAGAAGGCAACTGTATCCTGGGCTGCATCAACAGAAGTCTGACTCTGTTCTTGTGAGATCCCACCTGGAATAGTGTGCCCGGCTCTGGTGTCCCCAGGGCAAGAAGGATGTTGAACTGCTGGAGTGGGTCCAGAGGAGGCCACAAAGAGGATCAACTTTGGAACAACTCCCCTATGGGAATAGGGTGAAAGAGTTGGGGCTGTTCAGACTGAGGAAAAGAAGGCTGCAGGAATACCTTAATAGCAGCCTCCCAGTACCTGAAGGGGATCTACAAAAAAGCTGAGGAGGGACTCTTTACAAGGGCTTGTAATGATAGGATGAGGGGGAATGGATTGAAGCTTAAGAGTAGAGTTAGACTGAATAGTAGAAAGAAATTATTTGCAGTGAGTGTGCAGAAACAGTGGAACAGGTTGCACAGGGAGATTTTGGATCATCCCTCTCTTGACATGTTAAAAGCCACGTTGGATGAGGCCTTGAACAATCTGGTCTAGTAGAAGGTGTTCATAGCCAGAGGTTGGAGCTAGATGAACTTTAAGGTCTCTTCTAACCTAAACCATTCTATGAATCCATGCACTCCTTTATGCCTTCTTAAAGCCACAGATACCTGGATGGTTTGATAAATGTTTATACCTCCTTGCTATGTTCATCTTAAACTGCTGGATATTAAGTGAGCTGGCCTAAAACCTGGAAAGTTGGGTGTACTGTGGCGAGAAGGTTTATAAGGGAGTAAATGGTTGAACTTTTTGCTTTTCGGTGCTGCAGGCAGGCAATTAAATGGGATTGAACTTCATGGGTTAGTAGTTTGGAGGTTCTTAATATAGATGATCACAACTACAAAATACTTGATGAATTTTAAAAGAGGCCAAGGGACAGATGGCTATAGATTTTATGTCTCTAATGGCACTTAAAAAAATGCCTGCAGGAGAAGATACTTTGATCTTAGCTGTGACCTAACTGAAAGGGGTCATAAGACTAAAGGATAAAGGCAGGTAGAGGATGCTCTGTGTTACATTTTAGGTATGTCATTGTGGTTAGGAACTTTTCCTCCCCTGCACTATTGAGATTTACCAGACTAGCTCAGATAGCTTGGAAGTAAGATGAAGCTGTACTTACAGCAAAGCAAAAATTACAAGCTTATATACACAATATATTTACAAGTATTTATAATTATATACAAATTAGAAATAATACAGAAATTCAAACTCCCTCTCAGACAAAGGAGACTGCCCAGAAGGACTCAAGCTACCTTCTCTTTCTGCCTCTACTTTCCCAGACAAACAAAAGAACCAACAAAGCCTATGTTGTTATGTTTTAGCCAAGATTAGAGGTGAGATATTAGAGCAGAACGAAAAGGAAGTGAATAGATCCAGCGTCACAGACCAGAGTGGGACAAATTGTTGACATTGGAGCTTGTAATCCCTCTCTGCAAACCAATAAATTATATAGACTTCATCATTATTCTCTTTTCACAACCAGTGATCTAATTTCTCTCATTAAAATATTCCAATTAGCCTCAAACCAGCACAGTCATACTCTGGAGAGTGAACACATCCTCAGACTTGTTTGATCACTGAATATGAGATCAGGGTGCATCAAATCACAGAGAAGAATCTGTTAATCTGATAACTGTCCCCTGCTTTGATTTGGTTTGGGGTTTTTTTGCCTTGTTTCTTCATCCTTTTATTCATCTTGCAAACGGCATTCATTCATTTACCCAACAAATATAGCCATGAGAGATTTCACCCCCAAAACTGTTGTATTTTCTTCCCTATTGTAGTGGGGTGCTCCCAACTCCCTTCCCCCTCCTCCATCAGCAGAAGTCTGAATGGGGGAAGAGGAAAGCCCAAAAGGCCCAAAAGGCTTTTCCTCGCCTTGCGGATTTGAGTAGGGAATGGCAAAAGGGACTCTTTTCCTCTTGCTCTCACATGTGTGCTCACTCGTGGGAGAGCCCCCTTTGGCATCTGGGACTGTGATTGGCTGGGTTCTTTGTGCCTAGTATATACTGGCACTGGACACATTGTCTAGGAAAGGCTTAGAGTGACCAGAGAGCATGAGCAGGTCTGGCAAGTCCCACAAGTCTGCAAGTCCAGCAAGCCCCTTAGGTGCATCTGAGCGAGTGGCACCCGAGCCCAGCTTCTCCTTGGGCCAGTGTATCCTGGCTTCCTGCTCGATACCCCCGAGCTGGCAGGACCCTGCCTCTGCCGTAAACTGCTGCTGTTGGCACGAGCACACCAGCAGTATGGCTTTCCCTGCATTGCTAAGGCAGTGCTGCGCCATGAGAGCTGCCTCGTGAAAGCTGTGTCTGCAGACACTTTGACTTTGCCGGGTTCCATTCACATTGGATTTACACCGAGTGGTTCCACAGTTGGATTATAACTTGCAGTTTCCAGAGGCTCCCTCAAAGGAAATCCAGAGACCATCCCCAAATTCCTACTCCACCCTCGTGAGTAAATTGGCCTTTCCCTAGGCTCTCTGCTCTGCCTCTGCTTTTTAAGTGGCATAAAGCTATCTTGTGGCTTAGCCTTTTCCATTTTCTGACTTTCCTAAACTACCAAAATTGCCCATGAGCATCCTTGTGAAAAATTCCTGACCAAATTAGAACCTGTAAATAAAATGTAACTAGTTTTGGGGTGAGACCTTCAGGAAAATAAAGATGACTGTATTTTTGTAATTCTTGCTTCGTCAAATCATTCCCAGCTAAATCATCTATGGCCATCAACTACATGCAGCTCATGGAAACAGGCCCTATTGCTTTTCCCCTGGCAGAAGATCATGGGGAGTGTTGCAATGTGACTACATTAAATGCCATTTAAAACCTCTTTCAATTTGGTATTGACTGTGTTGAAATGGGATGATGTAGGTATCTCTGTGATGGGAAGTAGGGATGGATATTGGATTTTCACCAGGGGTGGAATTTTGAGGCTGATACAGGACCCCCTGAAAAACATTATCCATACAAAGGAGCTAAAAATTTGATTAGTTGCTACATTAACCATAACCCAAAAAATGGCTTCTCAGTAATTATCAGCTATCACCATGTGCTGAAATTCCATTTTGTTTCATATCTGCTCCAATCAATACACCTATTTGTTTTCAAATAAGCATGCACTAAGGATCATTTGGACATACATCCCATAAATACACATTACTTTATTATTGACTCTTTCTGTCCACTGCTGCATTATTAACAGTTCACTAAAATAAGAAATCAAGCAGGAAATAATGGGAATTTATGGGAACAAGCAATTGTAATGATTCTTACGCAGTAATTTTCAGCTGAGAGAAATGGGGTTGTTTAACCTGGAGAAAAGGAAACTGAGGGGAGAACCTCTGTACAACTACCAGAAAGAAGGTTGGAGTGAGGTAGAACTTAATCTCTTCTCTCAATTAAAAAGCATTAGGATCAGAAGAAATGGCCTCAAATTGTGCCAAGTGAGGTTTAGTTTGGGTATTAGGAACATTTTCTTATTGAAAGAGTAGTCAGGCATTGGAATAGGCTGCCTGTGGAGGTGGTGGAGTCACCATCCCTGGAGGTGTTCAAACAATAGGCAGACATGGTGCTTTGGGACATTTAGCGGGCGTGGTGGCTTTGGAAGTCTTGGACTTGATGTTAGAGGTCGTGGAATCATAGAATCCTAGAATCATTAAAGTTGCAAAAGACCTCTAAGATCTCTAAAGTCTCTTTCAATCTTATTGGCTCTATGGGCCCCAAATATTTTTGTAGGGTTGACCAGTTATTATGGGGTCCATGACCTCAGGAATTCTATTTCTCCATGATGTTCTTTACAGACAGATAAATGTAACCAGTAAGGTAGTGAAGTTGGGAGAAACAACATTTGCAATAAGTTGTACTGGGGAATGTACACAACAGAGTTAAATTCCACTTTTTATCCAAGAATCCAATCGCACATACATGAGACTGCTGAATTCCAGCTCAACCACACACCATCCCCCCCACCCCACCTCAATCACTTTAATCCTATAAAACAAATTTCTGCTATTACTAAGCAGCCTAGAAAAGCAACCAAACTCTGACAGCAGGACTGTTTCCTCTCTTGGCTTCTGGTGGAAGGCTGAGGGCTGTTCTCTCCTGAAAGGGCAGTGCCATCTTCATGTACCTCATGCAGGGAAATTATCCTCCTCCAGTACTGTGGGATGACTGATGTCTTTCTCATAAACAATGATCTACTCAGGAGGCAATAGTGAAGGCTGCAGTGGCAAATTTCCAAGCGCTTGAGGGCCGCTCCTAATTTGCATGCAAATTTACTTCAGTTTTCAAGCCATAAAGAAGTGCAGCAGTAGGACTTGAATGTTTCTCTATAGGTTTATAAGTGTGTCGTGTGATCCCCAGTAATAAAAACCTGAGTGTGAACCATCTTTATCAATTTCCACATTGAGTTCAGGGCTGTGCCTTGAACCCTCTGATCTTAGTGGCAGATGTTCAGCATCCCTCCAGGACCCTGAGCTGTGAAACAAGCTGATAGGACACAGGGCAACAGGCAGAACTGGAACCCAGGAGGTTATGTCTGAACAGGAGGAGAAATTTCTTTACTTTGAATGGGGTGGAGCCCTGGAGCAGGCTGCCCAAATAGATGGTGGAATCTTCTTCTCTGGAGAGATTCCAAACCCACTTGGACATTGTGATCCTGGGCAACCTGCTGTGAGTGGTGCTGCTTCAGCTGGCAGTTTTGACTAGATGATCTCCAGAGGTCACTTCCAACCCTAACAATGCTGGGATTCTGTGAAAACTCTTCTCCCACCATCTTCATCTTAAAAATGTTCAATAATCACTTCACTATCCCATCATTAAGCCAGAAGTCATGTTCTTCTGCAGATCCGCTGATATCCTTGCTCAGAGAGAGACTGAGTGGAGCAGCAGCTGCTGCACACACCTACCCCTTGTATTTTCTTTCATCTGGGCTCTCCTCTTCCTCCTCCTCAAGGCATGCTAAGCCCAAACCAGCCTCACTGCCACAATAATAATAAAATTACATAGATAGAGAGAGTGTATTGAGCTGCTGAGTTTACACAATGTGGTCCAATGCATATCTCTAGTAGCTAGGAACATCATGAGCATGGATCTGTATTCTTAGAGGCACTGGCACAGAGATGTGGCTCTGAGAGGATTAAGTCCATTTTGCATAAACCCTCTAGGAAGTGCAACAAGTTAGAGGAACATGTGGAGAGCAGTGCTCAGTGGAAAATTACTAGTGGAAGAAAAATGGAGTCAGAAGGATGAGTTCACATAATGACAGAATCCCATCATGGTGAAGGTTGGAAGGGACTTCTGGAGATCATCCACTTCAATGCCCCCTGCTACCATAGGGCTACCCATAGCAGGTTGCCCAGGATCACAATGTCCAGGTAGGTTTGGAACCTCTCAGGAGAAGGACTCCACAACCTTTCTGGGCAGCCTGCTCCAAGGCTCTGGCACCTTCACAGGAAAGACTTTTCTCCTGTTTAAATGGAACCTCCTGGGGTCTGGTTTGTGCCTGTTGTCCTTTGTCCTATTAGCTTGTTTTACAGCTCAGGATCCTGAGTTCAAATCATTGGATTTTAAATCCAGCTGAGGAAGGGGATAAGTTCTTGAAGGTTCCTGGAAGCCACTGGTTGCTTGAGGACAGAAGGGACATCTAACCATGGGAGCTGCAGCCAAGGGGATCTGAATAGCTGCCGTATTCACTTCATTTCCAAACCTTGCATTCACGCTCCTTCTGTCAATAAAAATCCCTGTGTGAAGAGATAAGCTGAAGCCCAGTGTCTCATTAAGCATCCTAATTCAACCCTCTGCTTCATGTTCTGTCCTCCTATGCTACCTTATATCATTAAGAAACATTGCCCAAGCTGATCCACTAAATCCTTGCATTAGCTAGTTCAATTAAATGTGAGTTAGCAGGACTTCTCAGTGGTGTGAGTTCCAGCTCAGGAGCTAAGCAGCAAAGTGATGTAAAATGTCCCGTTACCTTGCCAGGGTCCTAAACTGTGAAACTTGATGGATGAAGCATCTGAAAAATGAATCTATACAGCACAATCCTGACAAATTTTGTTAGATGAGGTAAATGAGAGAGGTGTGCATGAACTCAGCAATATCAGAATTGCAGACTTCCACAGAATCTCATTGGGAGCTGGAAGACACCTCTGGAGATCATCTAGTCCAACCCTCTCACCCACAACAAGTTGCATGGGATCACAATGTCCAAGTGGGTTTGGAATCTCCCTAGAGGAGACACCACAACCTCTCTGGGCATCCTGCTCCAAGGCTCCAGCACCCTCACAGCAAAGAATTTTTTCCTCATATTCAGATGGAAGCTCCTAGATAGCAGTTTGTGCCCGTTGTCCCTTGTCGTGTTGGTGGGCACCACTGTAAAGAATCTGGCCCCATCCTCTTACCCCTGACCTTCAGATATTGATAAACATTGATAAGGTTGTCCTGTACTTAATTGAATCACAGAATCATTAAGGTTGGAAAAGACCTCCAAGACCATCAAGCCAAACTGTCAATGCAATACTGCCGTGCCCATTAAATCATGCCCCAAAGCGCCACGAAACCGAAAAGTGCACAAGCAACAAGTTAGAGATGGATCTGCTCACACACCCTAAATTGTTCTGCTTGGAATTGCCCTACTTTCTCAAAAGGAAATGTGGAATGCCATGAAATGAGAACATAAATCCCAACACTGTCATTCTTTTTCTTCAAGGAGTTATCAAATAAAGCCTCCAAACTAAAAAACCAGGCTGCTGCACCGCCAGGATTTTGCTTCTCTGTCAGATGTAAACTTCATGTCTCCTGAGTTTCAAAACATGTCACCCACTAGCAGTGATACTTAATGAGATTCACAGATGATCCCATAACAGAATATGCAGTGATTAAGTTAATTTAAATGATTCATCTTCACTGCAGCCTGTTAGACTTGTACCTAACAGCCATTTGCATAGTGATAAAAATCTCCATCTATCCACTCAGGACAGTTTTATAAAGATATTTCCAACCTTAATGAGGTCTGTTCTCATTTGTTTACTTGGACGTTTCTTGTGACTGCTGCTTTTTGCCAGGTACTTATCCTGGTAAACTAAAGAGAAGATCTCACAGGGAAGTATCCACTTCTGCAGTGTCACAAATGAGTCACTTATCACAGGGCACGACAAGCCTGGCTGTGAAGCCCTATTCCAGCTAAGGCTTCAGGGTAGATTTTACTCATGTGGCATTACTGAAATTGGGATGTGGCCAAGGTATTAACATTAGCACTCCAGTTTCACACATGCATGCACACAGACACACATGGAAGAACTGCAGAAACTCTAATGAGCCCAGTTCCAACCACTGTCAGTCTGCATTAACCCAAGATTTAAGCTCCAGTCCTGACTCCAATGAAATAAATTGCTAAAGTCACTCCAGCTCTAAAAGGTGCAAGACCAGATCCTTACATCTGAAATAAATCAAAGGGAGGAGCTCTGCCAAGTGAGTCGTTGGCAAGTTTGTGTTTTCTGGAAGATCTTAGTCCCTGCCGCATGGAGCTGCTGGGCCAAGTCAGTGGCAGCAGGAGGTGATACTGCAGGATTGTGTAACATCCAAAACCCCCCTGCTCCCTCCAACCCCAATAACTAATGACCAATGGAAATTACTTCCAAACTGACCTAGAGTCATAAGGATTAAAAGAGATCTCTGCATGCTAATTGCACAATATCATTTCCCCAATTATTTTTAAAATGGGATTTTGTACCAGGAAATAAGCTGTTTGACGCAGCCATTGACGAGAAAACCGGGCAGAAAAACTTGTTTGTTATGTAGGTGAGTGAACAAAACAAAGTTGTAGGCAAACAAGAGAAACCAAACAGATTCTGAGAGTAGCACCAAGTTGTAAGTTAGGTAGCTTCAAAAGCTTTGGTAAAGCACGTGAATGTTTTAGAGGATTTTAACTGCCGCTTCCCTCACTGGAGTATGTCTAGGAGGGCAACCATCAGTTCCATCCAATCCATATATGCAGTATGTATAGAGTGAGGTTTCTAGACTACTTGATCCAAATGTTCAGTTTTAAGTCTACAATTAGAAAACAATGCTCATTTCTCAACAATAAAGAATGTACAATTCAAGTTGGCCTTAGTTTAAAACCTGGGGTTTTCTGAGTATCATTCCTAAAACAGAAATTCTGAACACTTCTGTAATTTTTTTTTCTCTTTAAAGAACATGGAGATATGGTTTAGGGTAAACCCTGTAGAGTAGGGTTATTGGTTTGACTCAGTGATCCTGAGGGTCTTTTCCAACCTGAATGTTTCTGTGATTCTGTGACATAAGTAAAAAAAAAAGTCTTTCAAAAACTCTGGATATTTTTACTCCCTGGACTGATAAAGCTGGTGTGCTGTGCATCATTCCTTCCACATTCGCAAGTCTGCTTACCGTTTTCAAGCTCTGTATTACCCACAATTTAAAAAACAAACCAACCAAACAAACAAAACCTCTTACAATTACTGAAAAAAATATTACCTGATGTAACAATTCTGTTAGAGCTTTGAAATTTAAGTTACATTTCTCTTCTGATATAAAAAAGAAAAAAGAGGTATATCACAAAGAAAATGGAAAAATAATGCATTTTGTAGAAGCAATCAATGTCTTTGAGTCTCTTATTTCCTGTTTTTAAACTCTTTTGTCCAGTAAGCCTTAAGATGAAGCTTCCATACTTGCAGAAAAAAGAACTACATTACATGCTAAAAAGTTATGGTAAGAAAGGAGTAACATCAGAAGATTATTTATTTTTAAGTTATTTGAGTGAACCTCAATGAAAAAAAAAAATCCAGTGTTTTTCTTCAGCCCAGCTATCAATCAGACACTAAAGACCATATTCTGTTAATTGCTCTCTTCAAAGTATTCTCATTGTTTTCAGTGGAGTACAACAACGAAGGGAAAACTTTATTAGTTTTGTTTTTATTTTAATCCTGAGGTACAAAGTTCAGTTTCCTCCTGATTAAATCCTGACCCCACTGATACAGCAAAAGGAAAGTCAAGGAGCCATTAACTTCAGTGGCCAAGATATGACCTACAAGATACATTTCTTTCACCACCTTTTCTCCTGTGCTCTGGTTACCCAGCTGAGTGCCCAGGAATACATCCAGAAAGCAGCATCACTTTGCCAGGTTTCATCCTGAACTTATGCAGTGAAATCTTAGACTTGGCACTGATAGCACAGAAGGCTGCAGTGACCCACAAAGAAAACTCATGAGCAAAACCAGAGCCCTTTGTAATTCAGTGATTCCATTTCCAAACAGCTAAACCTGTCTGGCATGGGCAGTGAGAGCTCTGAGACAAGCAGAGCTGACATGTTTATTGCATCCTGTTACCTACCAAGCTGCCGAGACAGCTCAGCTCCTCCACACTCCATCCCAGGCTCCTACCCTGATGTGGCCTGTCAGAGCTGAAGCAGCCAGGGCAGCTGCCGCTGTTATTGACGTTGCTGCTACTTTTCCCACCAGGATTTTAATACTTTTCTGGAGGTGCAGCAGCAGATCCAGTCACTAGCAGAAAATTCTTATCAAGCTGGTGAGATTCCTTTGCCTCTTGGGCAATGCAGTGTGTGTGCCTGGCAGTGATGCTTGCCCTTGAGAGTGGGTTTTCATAGAATCATGGAATGGTTTGGGTGAGAAGGGACCTTAAAGATTATCTAGTTTCAAGGCCCTTGCCATGAGCAGGGGTGTCTTCCACGAGACCAGTTTGCTCAAGGCCCAGGAAGTGCTCCTTGGGTTCCTTCCTATCCAAACCATTCTACAATTCTATGACTTTGTATCAGCCTTCTGGTACATGAAAGGGGATACAGAAGAGCTGGGGAGGAGCTTTTTACAAGGACTTACAGTGATAGGCAAATGGGGGATTGCTATGAGCTGGAAAAAAACAAAAAAAGAGATTTAGACTGGATATTAGGAAAAGATTCTTTACAGTGAGGGTAGTGAGACATTGTAACGGGTTATCCAGAGAAGTCATGGAAGCCCTACCCTTAGAAGTATAAAAAGACAGGCTGGACAGAGCTTTGTGCAAGCTTGTCTGGTAGGATGCCCCCATCCATGGCAAGGGGCTTGTAACTAAATGATGTTTAAAGTCTCTTCCAAACAAAACCATTCTATGATTCAGCTCAGGGCTTAGAAGTTTGTGGGTTTTTTTCCCTTTGGCTGCATTCTGCATTGAAAAGTAAACAGTCATGAAGAAGCTGTTGAATTATTGTGCCGATGATTTTCCATGTCTTTTATTCACAGGAACTGTGGAGGACTGTAGACAGGAAGATCACATTAAAGAAATTATGTGTCTTCTCTTGCTTGTACCTTCATAAAAGGATTGACATGAAATCATCTTTGAGTTTTATTAAAGGGATGACACCCAGGTGTTTTAGCATTAGAAATTTCACTCGAGCATCACCAATATTAGCTGATGTCTAGACAATCAGTTCAAGTGCTGTCTGGGAGAGACTTGCAAGAGGGGTTGCACTGGCAGATCACAGAATCATAGAATAATTTCGGTTGGAAGGGGCCTCAAAGCTCATCCGGTTCCAACCCCCTCCCATAGGCAGGGACACCTCCCACTAGTACAGGTCGCTCAAGGTCTCATCCAACCTGGCCTTGAACACCTCCAGGGAGGGAGCAGCCACAACCTCCCTGGGCAACCTGTGCCAGTGTCTCACCATCCTCTCTTTAAAGAACATTCAGTTTCAATCTCCCCTCTGCCCGTTTAAAACCATTACTCCTCATCCTGTCATTACAAGACCTTGTGAACAGTCCCTCCCCAGCCCTCCTGTAGGCCCCCTTCAGATACCAGAATGTCACTACAAGGTCTCCTGGAAGCCTTCTCTTCTCCAGCTGCAGAGCCTCAACTCTTGTAGCCTGTTCTGATAGCAGAGCTGCTGCAGCCCTCTGAGAATCTTTGTGGACCTCCTCTGGACTCGCTCCAACAGTTCCATGTGCTCCTTCTGTTGTGGAATCCAGAACTGCACACAGTACTCCAGGTGGGGTGCCAGAAGAGGAAAGTGCCTTGCCCTGCTGGCCATGCTTCTCTTGATGCAGCCCAGGACACAGTTCCCCAGCACCCATATGTTTTCCCATAGATTTAGTCTTACCTATCCTGGTGACTTTCACAGAGCTCATTCCTGAGGTGGTCTCTGAGAAATAAGAGATGAGAAGACAAGATAGCATTAGCTTCAGTTAAACCATTTTGCACCTAGTTATAGAAGACTGCCTCTGTCTTTGATTGTTTCCCTCTACCCTTTACTCTTGTATTTCCCCTCTTTATTTCTCATTTTAAAATTATATCCTAAATAATCATGTATGAAATCCCTACCAATGATTTTTTTTAATATACATTTTACCTTCTAGCAAACATAACATTGGTTTTCTTGCCTTTCTAGTAGAACTTAAATAATTCCACTGTTTGGGGCACATTCACAGCTCCTGAGACTCTCAAAAAGGAAAAAAAAAGAAAATCAAGCAAACGAACAAACAAAAAAAACCCCCAACAAAACTTGCAGAAAACCTACTGCTATCTGCAGTTCCTTCACTGTGTATAACTTCTCTGCTCCCAATCTGCTCACTCTTGTACCTATTAAATGAGAACTTTGCAAAATCAGGCTAAGCAGACCTGAAGGTGTGGAAGCCTAAGCTCTACAAAAGCACCAGCTCCCTGGTCAACATCAGGGTATAGATTTTTCTTCTGACAAGAAGTCACATAGTTCTCATCTGCTGTGTGTATTTTCCCATGTCCCTTGGAGGCTTACGTAGGGCATGGCAAGGGAGATGTCATGCATAGGGCAAGGCAGATTAGTTTCAGAGAGTAACAAGTACTGCCTGCAACAACAATCTTTCTGTCCCACCAGGGAAGTCACTCTCTGTCATTTGGACCTCCTGAAAAGTTCTCAAATCTTCAAAAGTTTGAGATGACCAGCTCAGAGAAAATAATATTGGTTCTAGCTGGCTGTCTTACTACAGAATCCTAATGCAGTAGGAGTTAGAAGGGACCTCAGAGATCATCTAGTTCAGTCCTCCTGCTAAAGCAGGGTCACCCACAGCAGGTTGCCCAGGAGTGCTTGAAGTCTTTGCAGATGCAGAGACTGCACAACATCTCTGGGCAGCCTGTTCCAGGGCTCTGGCACTCTCACAGCAAAGTTTTTCTTCATGTTCAGATGGAACCTCCTGTGCTTCAGCTTGTGACTGTGGCCGGGCACCAGTGAAAAGAGACTGGCCCCATCCTCTTGCCCTCTGCCCTGTAGATACTGATCAGAATTGAGAAGACCCTCTCTCAGAGGTTTGTTCAGAGATTCTCTGAGAATTCTCTGAGAAAATTCTCAGAGATTGCTAATTGACCGCAGTCTGCCTCTGAGATGAAACTTTCCTTGGACCTAATAGCAAAGTGTGACCATGTGTTGGAGAGCTTGACCCTTGCAGATGACATCGGTCTCATTCAAGGAATGGAGCTGGATTTTTCTGGCAGAAGGCATGGATATTGCTAGTCACAGAATCACAGAAACCCAGCATGGTGGAGGTTGGAATAGACCTCTGAAGATCATCTAGTCCAAGCCCTGCCAAGAGAGCAGAATCGCCTATAATAAATCACCCGGGAACCCATCCAGGTAAGTTTGGAATCTCTCCAAAGAAGGAGGCTTCACAACCTCTCTGTACAGCCTGCTCCAGGGCCCTGCCAACCTCAACATCAAAAACTTTTTCCTTCTGTTTCCATGGAACCTCCAGTGTTCCAATTTGTCTCTGTTGCCCCATGTCCTGTCATTGGACACCATAGTCATATAACTCCCACTTGTGTCACCGGATTTCATAGAATCATAAAATCANAGGTCACCTCTCAGTCTCCTTTTGTCCAGGCAGCACAGCCCCAGCTCCCTCAGTCTCTCCTTGTGAGAGAGATGTTCCATTCCCTTAACCACCTTTGTGGCTCTGCACTGGACACACTCAAGCAGTTTCATGTCCCTCTTGAACTGGGGAGCCCAGAACTGAACACAGTACTCCAGATGTGGCCTCACCAGTGATGCCAGTCCTGCCATTGTAGGTTTTTTTTTTGTTTTGTTTTGTTTTTGTTTTCTTTTTTTACTGTTTTGTAAGAAAATATGGTCATCAATATCTAAAATTCAGTTTTTCATGAAGATTTAATTCTGTGCTCTGGTGATTTTAATCTAACCTAGTCGGCCATCTTCTGATAGTTGCCAAAGTCATCAGCAGACCCCCAAGTGACTGACATTTTTTTTCTCACATTGTTTTGCTTGTAGCTGCAACATTTAAAAATGTTTTCTTTAGAAGTCCAGAATTACCTTGTGCCTCGTCACTGCCATTGCTTTGTGCTCTTTATGTGTAAACAGAGTGTACTTCAAAGAGCATATATCATTATTAATAGTTGATAAGAGAAATGGAAACAAAAGCTCCATGGGCTGCTCTTGTAGCTAGGAAGCAATTCAGCAGACTTTATGGGAAAGGATTTTGTTTCTCCTAGCTGCCTTTCTAAGGCAGGGACATAAAAACAACCCCCTATTTTTGCACTTACTGGTTATGTAGTTTTCAAATAACGAGTATCAGGATGAAAACAAGTCAAAGTATCCCAGAGGATTTTCACTGTCTCACACTAAGGACAGCAGTTTTCCTTGAGTAAGGGTTACGGGATCGCATTCCCAATTAGCAGCTAGCTGTGGAATTGAATATGTGATTCATTCCTTCTCCTCTCCCCTGAGCTAACTTGGCCAGAAAAATGAAGATGGGATATTGATAACTTCAAAGACACAGAAAATAAGTAATAAGCCTTGCTCACGGAAGCCCAACATGGTGGGAGTTAGAAGGAACCTTTGGAGATCAGCTAGTTCAAGATCCCTGCTAAAGCAGCATCACCTACAGGAGGCAGCCCAGGATGGGTTTGAAATCACTCCAGAGCAGGAGGCTCCATAACCCCTCTGGGCAGCCTCCTCCAAGGCTCTGGCACTTTCACAGCAAATTAATTTCTCCTCATGTTGAGATTCTGAGTCCATGATATCCTTCCATAGATTGTAATAGGTGCAGCAGGGTTGTCCAAAGACCACACACTACGCAGAACCATGGGAGAGGTGAAAGGCTTTTTATTTATGTTCCTGCTAATATGGCTCAGCAGGAGGCACTGTCTTTAAGTTACAATCCAGCCTTTCCTGTGTGGTGCTTACAGGCAAATGTTCAGAGTCAGCTTTTGACTCAACTACCCACCCACCAGTCACAGGACTTTTGGGTCACCCTGAATCTCCTTGACTTTCTACTGGGAACTGTAAAATCATAGAATTGTTTTGGTTGGGAAAGACCTCTAAAATCAAGTCCAACCATCAAAGCATACCCTTACAGGGTAGTATGCAAAAAAAAAAAAATAAAAAAAAATTATAAATCTCATTTTTGAGGCTGAATTTTCCAGTGGTCTGTGTTAACATCACTACTCAGGAAAAGAGGAAGCTGTCTGTTATCTGGTTAGGATTCAAGCAGAAGTCCTTGATCAAGGGACAAATACCTTTATATTCAGGGATTCCCTAATCATTCTCTTGAAAAGCTTTAACATCAGTATGTGTCTCCAGTGATGAGATATTTATTTAGCTGTCTTCACATTAATGACATGCTGTTTTTCCTTCTACTTAATTAAGACTGCCTTCAAAGAGACCCCTTTAAAAACAAATTAGGGTTATCTGGCTCAGAACTTCAAGTGGAGCACTGTTTGATCAATACAATTGACTGAAGAGATCTAAACCCATCTCTGGGATACTTTATTTCTGTCTTGGAAACTTTCAAATGACTTGCTTAAGCAGAGATTGAAGGATGGGGCTGTTAAGTCCTGGAACAGGCTGCCCAGTATGGTGGAGTCCCTATCCCTGAGGGGGCTTTAAATGCCTTATAGATGTGGTGTTGATGGAACATGGTTTAGTGGTGACCTGGCAGTGCTGAACTAAGGGTTGGACTTGATAATCTGAAAGTTTCTTCCAACCAAAACAACTCTATGGTTCTGTGAATCTACGAGACAGCCTCAGAGCATCCTACACCACTAGCTGGACACTTTTAGACTGGGTTCAAATACCACTTAAAAAACCCTTCCTGTCCCTACCTGTAAAAAGGGTGTGAAACAGACATGGTGAACCTGTCATGGTTTTAGAAAGATTAGGGATCATGGAGAAGATGATGATGATCACAAGACACCTGTTCATGTATTTTTAGCTTCTATGAGATGCAATTTGGCATATAAGGGGAAGAAAGTCCAGAACCTTTCATCCACTCACCAATTAACTCATCCATCCATCCATCCATC
>VWYK01074566.1:245-10454 GCA_013399775.1 Semnornis frantzii
TTTTTGTATCAAGTAATAAAATACCAAGCTTTGTGGGAGGAAGTGTCTGCAGCAACTAGTTGGAGAAACCCTGTGAGAAAGACTGTGCTGGTGCTTATCTCAGATAACCCTTTAAGGCCAGGGGGGAGGGTTGAAGCTGGGGTGAAGAATGGGAAAAGACCTATGCTAATGAACTACAAGAAATAATGGTAATAGCCCTAACTCTTATTATGAGTATGCATGCTCTTGTAACATTACTATAAGAAGGACATTGAAGTTCTGGAGCATGTCCAGAGAAGGGCAACAAAAGTGGTGAAGGGTCTGGAGAACAAGGCTGGTGAGCAGCAGCTGAGGGAAGTGAGGTGGTTCAGTCTGGAGAAGAGGAAGCTGAGGGGAGACCTCATTGCTCTCTGTAGTCCCTGGAAGGAGGTTGGAGCAAGATGTGTGTTAATCTCTTCTCCCTGACATTAAGAATGAGAGGAAACAGCCTCAAGTTGTGCCAGGAGAGGTTTAGGTTGGATGTTAGGAAAGTTTATTTCCTGCATGGGTGATCAGGCATTGGAACAGGCTGCCCAGGGTGGTGTTCAAAAAATGAGTGGACATGGCACTTGTGGATGTGGTTTAATGGCCATGGAGGTGATAGGTCAACAGTTGGACCTCATGATCTTAGAGGTCTTTTCCAACCAAAACAATTCTATGATTCTATGTCTGTAATCAGGAGTAGTAATTACAGTGCCACCAGCACACAGGAATGGATGCCCGAGTGACAGGACAGGGTAGAGAATTGCAGCGCTGCTACTTTGTGTTCAGCAGAAGGGCCACTCAATATCTGTTTATCTGGCAATCCACATGGATATTCATTCCTTGAGATGAAGACGTTTCTGTGCCATGCCTTTACAACACATGTTCTTTGTGCCCATTCTATGGAAGTCTCAAAGCAGTGGTGCTTAAGCCAATGCTAACTGGGCTTTCTCTATGGCAAAATGTTGGGCTATGCTGGAGAAATTCTCCTGTTGCAAAATAATTGAAATATTTGTCTGATTTTTACCTTTCAAGAGACTGTGGAACAGAGAAAACTCAAAAAGCAAACTTTTAGGGTGACTGGGGGACTTGAGTATCTTTCCTGCGAAAAGAGACTGAGAGACCTGGGGCTAGTCTGGAGAAGACTAAGAGGACATCTGATCAGTGTCAATAAATATCCGAGGTGTGGGTGTCAAAATGAAGGTACAAGGCTCTCTTTGGTGGTGCCCACTGATAGGACAAGGAACAACAGGTACAAGCTGGCACACAGGAGGTTTCACCTCAACCTGACAAGACACTTCTTTATGGTGAGGGTGACAGAGCACTGAGGCAGGCTGCCAGAGAGGCTATGGAATTTTCTCTGGAAACTTTCAAAACCCACCTGGATGTGTTCTTGTGTCCTAGGTGATCCTGCTTGGGCAGAGGAGTTGAACTTGATCATCTTTAGAGGTTCCTTCAAACCTCTAACATTCAGTGATTGAGTGAAATGTCTGTGCGAACATTTTGTTTATAGAGCAGGAGTGTCCTTATGTTCCATGTAATAACTTCAGACTCTTCAATCTTTGCTTCTCCTAATGTTCATTAATACATACAGGAATTACTGAGTCTGACAGTGGAGACACAGAAATAGTGAATGGAAATTATGAGCAGATCAAAGTGGAGCTACCAGTGGTGTATTTTGAGGCAATAAATGTTTACGAGTTGAGCAGCTTTAGGTTTTCATAGGGTGTCAGAAATGGGGCCAAAGCAATCCTTGTCACACTGTTTTCAAGAGACTAACTGAGGTACAGTAAATTTCCACTTCCAAGGGGAATTTGCTGTGACAGTGAAACAACAGATCAGCAAATCACTGGAAGCAAGCAGTACAAAAACACTGAGAAATTTGCAACCTGTTGCAATTTCAGAGTACCTTGAGAACGCAGTTGCCTTCACACATCTCTTTGATACTGCTAAGTGTCTTTAATGACAAAAAGAAAGAGAACATACTCTGTAAGTAAATAGCTTTGCCTTGGTACAAAACAGTGAAGTGCATTTTCCACTCAGTCATAGAATCATAGAATGGTAAGGTTGGAAGGGACCTCAAGGATCATCTAGTTCCAACCCCCTGCCATAGGCAGGGATGCCTCCCACTAGCACAGGTCACTCAAGGCCTCATCCAGCCTGGCCTTGAACACCTCCAGGGAGGGAGCATCCACAACCTTGCTGGGCAACCTGTGCCAGTGCCTCATCACCTGTCCTACAGTTCTACCATTTGTTTATGGTGCTGGAGCACTGAAATAAGCTGCTGAGAGATTGTGGAGTCTCCTTCTCTGGAGGTTTTAAAGAACATTTTGGATGTGTTTGCCTGTAACTTGCCTAGGTGATCCTGCTTTGTCAGAGGGGGTGGACTCCATGATCTCTGGAGGTCCCTTCTAACCCCCAATATTGTGTGATCCTCTGATTAATTCCTGTGTCATAATGTAACATAGTGTTGCTGTTACAGAGAGTGGAGGTTTTTCTCATGATAGTTGGTCTGATCAATCCACCTTGAGTATTAAGAGTGGAAGATGTCATATGATTTGTTGCTTTATTGAATTGGAAAAGGAAATGGAAAGAGGTACATTATTAGTACATAGCCTCATCTCACCTGTGATCACTCATTCTCCAGGAGTACTTCTCTTCTGTCTTGGCATAGTAGCAGAGAAGAACTCTTTTTTTTTTTTTTTGCTGCTTTCTTTTCCTCCAGTTTCCTTTTTGCCCCCCACCCCCCAATGTTTTCCTTACATTATCGAGTGACAGTTTACTGAAATCTTTCCTTTTTTTCAAGCAGTTAGGACACGTAGAAATACTTACAGCAAATGAGAGTGATTGTGAAGGTTCTCAGTGGTGAACCATCCACAGCTGCTGTAGCTTTCCAGCAGTGAGCAGCTTGTTAAGTGCTGCCCTGATGTAGCTTGGGCAGGCTGTACAATCTGGCTTTGAGCTGCACTTGGGTAGACTCGATCAGAACTTGCTGCCTTTTTCTTAAGGGTCGAAACAAACAGATGAATATGGTAGCAGCCCTAAAGCTAACAAGGGGAAATAGTGGTAAACAGACTGTTCTGTGTGCAGAACAGACTGTTCTGTGTAAATCTGGGCTATGCCTCACTCATTAGCAGTTGCAAGCAGTTATTGCTGCATTTAAACACAGAATATATACCACAGCCACGTGACCAGGCTCCTTGCTCTTTCCCATTATGCACCTGCAATGCGTGGACAGATATCATGCAATCATAGGATCATTTTGGTTGAAAAAGACCTTGAACATCTCTTCTATAGAGAGAGAATTAAAGTCTCTTAATCATCACCCTCTATTGCACTGTCTCCAGCAGATTTCTGTCTCTCCTGAATTAGAGAGCCCAGAACTGGATATAGTATTTCAAGGTCTGGCCTCACTAGGGCAGAGCAAAGGTGGAGAAGAACATCCCTAGACCTGCTGAACACAGAAGACCAACACTCACCTTATAACAATGTCCTTTTAGGCAGTTGTAAGCTACACTCCAGCTCTCTGAGACACCTATCAGCTGGGTCAAAACAGGGTTGCTGTGGCATGACTTCTGACCAACTGTTTGGACTCACAGAAGGTGCATTAATTGCAACAGCACAAGAGCTTGTGCCTCTCTATAACAAGAGTACTTATGGCTAGATATCCACATGAAGACTCTCCACATCATGTAGCTTTCTGAGCTAGGTAACTGTCATTCATTTGTGGAAATAATAATGCTGTGTCTCTTGTAAAAGAGGCACTGAAGATGGTAGGAAGTCTTTATAGAGTTGAGTATAACAATTCTCTGCAACGAGGTGCAGGCAGGCAAAGAAATGACTTTCTTTGTAGCAACCATTTTTGCACCTGGGCTGCCATGGTGGCCCCCAGTGTATGTTTTCAGCATTAATGCAGTGTTTTTGAAAGGCTACTCTCAATGAAACAACTTTTCTTTATTCTAGACATGCTTCTGTTCTGGATGTCAATCTCCTATTCCCCATAGTGCTAGCTCTTCGATCCAGCAATGCATATCTTACAGTAACTGAAATCTTCTGGTGTCTCAAGGTCCCACTTGTGAAATACAATATCATGAACTTGCTATGATATTTTCATTATTTGGATAAAAATCCCCCTGGCCAAGCAGGAGTTCTGCCTCAGAACTGAAGAAGTGCCCCTTGGTTCCCACCACCATACAGTGCATCTGAAGGAGCAGTAAAGTTGGTGTTTGTACTGCACATTCACGAATTGCGTTGGGTCGGAAGGGACCCTCAAAGATCATCTTGCCCAACCCTCTGCAGTGAGAAGGAACACCTCCAACTAGACCAGACTGCCCAGGGCCGCGCTGAGTCTCAGATCTTTCCCCAGTTCCTCCTTGTGCTGGTATGCTTGGAAAGACTATTCCAGCCCTGAGTCTGCACTGACCGATGCAGCCACCACATCTAGCGAGCTTTCTACTTCCTGGACTGACCTGTAAGCCAGACCTCTCCTGGAGACACAGCAGAGTGACAGATTATTCTCTTGGCCAGCAAACTCCTCTCTCTTCACTTGCTCAAAGTCAGTACTGTTGATAACTGGGTTGGTTTGCACCTTGAACATGCAATGATAGAATGGCTTGGTTTGGAAGGGACTAGCAAAAGTCATATTGTCCAACCCTCTGCAGGCAGCAGGTACACCTTCAACTAGATCAAGCTGCCTAGGGCCACCTCCAGCCTGATCTTGCATGTCTCCAGGGACAAGGCCTCAACCATATCCTGGCAGTTTGTTTGTTTTGCTACTGTCATTGTGCAGAACTTCCTCCTGATGCCCAACCTAAACCTCCCTTTGCTCCAGTTTCAAACCTAATGTTGTAATTTCTCATAAACACATCATCTCCAGGGCTGCAGCTGGACTCATCTCACCACATCCTTCTAGACCAGGATAAGAAGGGAATGCATTAATAGAAAAGCAGGGGGGGAGAAAAAACCAAACAAACAAACAAACAAAAAAAAAAAAACCCACCACCAAAAGGGAAAGGAGAGGAATATGGATTGATCAGATAGAAGGCATCTTCATGACACAGAATCACAGAATTAACCAGGTTGGAAAAGACCTCTAGGATCGAGTCCAACCTATCACTTAACCTTTCTAATTACCTAAACCATGGCACTAAGTGTCTCATGCAGTCTCCTAAACATCTCCAGGGACAGTGACTCCACCTCCCCAGGCAACCTATTCCAATGCCAATTACTCTTGCTGTGAAGAACTTCTTCCTAACATCCAGCCTAAACCTGCCCCGGTGCAGGTTGAGGTTGTGTCCTCTTGTTCTGTCACTGGGTGCCTGGAAGAAGAGACCAACCCTGCCTGGCTACGACCTCCTTTCGGGTAACCGTAGAGAGCAATAAGGTCTGCCCTGAACCTCCTCTTCTCCAGGCTGCACACCCCCAGCTCCCTCAGCATCTCCTCACAGGGNCTAATTACCTAAACCATGGCACTAAGTGTCTCATGCAGTCTCCTAAACATCTCCAGGGACAGTGACTCCACCTCCCCAGGCAACCTATTCCAATGCCACTTACTCTTGCTGTGAAGAACTTCTTCCTAACATCCAGCCTAAACCTGCCCCGGTGCAGGTTGAGGTTGTGTCCTCTTGTTCTGTCACTGGGTGCCTGGAAGAAGAGACCAACCCTGCCTGGCTACGACCTCCTTTCGGGTAACCGTAGAGAGCAATAAGGTCTGCCCTGAACCTCCTCTTCTCCAGGCTGCACACCCCCAGCTCCCTCAGCATCTCCTCACAGGGCTGTGCTCCAGCCCCGTCGCCAGTCTTTGTGCCCTTCTCTGGACATGTTCAAGCACCTCAACATCTTTCTTAAATTGAGGGGCCCAGAACTGGACACAGTACTCAAGGTGAGACAAAACCAAAGCTTCCCAAGATTGGGAGCCAGTGCCTGGGGTCGTGTGCAGCCTTGCTATTTGTCACAGCTATGCTTGTCTGTGTGTTGCTTAGACTTCCAAGGCATGTTGTGCTTTAGGAATCAAAGACAACTAGAAACTTCTTGATGTTTTCTGGAAGGAGATGCATAGCCAGCAGAGGAGTTGATTGTGTGAAGGCACTCAAACAAGCATGCTCACTGCAAAATACGTTGGTAGATGGACACTAAAAGCTGGTTTGAATGAAACATGCTTGTACCTGGTGGATGAGGAGCACTGCTTACCAATGTTTGCAGCCAAGCAGGGGTTGGTGGGGCTTGGTCTGTACTGGAATGTCTATATTGGTTGGCACTTTAGTGGATATGTAAAAAGCACTAGGTTGCTGGACCAATCCTCCATTTTCTATTGCACACAGCCTAGCAAGACTTACTGAATTAACTGAACCTCAAAGTTCCCAGAGCCACCGAAGTCTCTTTCACCAGAGCATCTGTGCCAAAAGAACATCAGGCTTTCAGTAAAGCAGCATTCACCATCTATTACTGAAATACCTTTTGAAGTGGATAATTCAGGAGACATCTGCATTGCTTGCTGTGAGAGCAGCAACGTAAGTGTCTCTTGCATGACATTGTATTTTCAATAGTAAAGAAACTGGCCTAGGAAGAGGGTGGAAAAAAGGGAATCTTGCTGAAGTTTATATGCAGACCTCTTCATTTCAGCAGCAGCAGCAATTTCAGACAAAGCTTACCAAATAGCCTCAATGTTCCCCAGTGCTGTGAGTAGCTTCACTGAAGTCCAAATTGTAGATGTGATTTTGAGTTGAGGTTTCTTCATTTGTACCCCTTTCAGAGGGATTAAAACTCACCCATGACAGAGGAACATGAACAGGCCATGGCACCAAAGCCTTGTCTCTGTTAGAAATTAAGCTGAGTTTCTTTCAACTGTGCTTTGAATGTCTTGAATAGATGCAGAAGACTGCTGAAAGCATCATGACAAACCTGTCACACTAGGACAGGCTTTAACACTTCAGGCACTGTTTTTGAAAGGTCACCTCAAATGATATGGCTTAAGGAGGCAAATGTAATAGTATATGATTGAAGATACAGAAGAAATAAGCTTTTGTTAATGCTCTATACCATACATGTCTGTGGTTTTGGTTTGGGTTTTTGCCCTTGGATGGTAAGATGAATGAGTAGTTAAATCATGATGTGGGTCATTCCTCTAGGAGAAAACAGCATGTGTTGGTTTGCTTGTTTCAAGAGGCCAAACAAAGAAGCAAGGGATGTAAAGAACTTGTCCTGATGTATGATGAGTGAAGGCTAATGAGGAGGTGAAGGCTGGAAAGCAGAGAAAAAGGTGAATTTGTGTCTTTGTAAAGTAAATATTGTGCATATATGTGGCCTCACTGGTTTGGGGGTGTGTTTTGTTTGGGTTTTTTGTTTGTTTGTTACATTGTACTCCTTAATTGTCCAAAACACAGATCTTTCTGAAAACTAGTGGGTGTCCAGTGTAAGAGACACACTGAGTTTCTGGAGAAGGACAACGAAGGTGAGGGGGCTGAAGAACAGGTCTGGTGAGGAGCAACTGAGGGAGATGGGCTTAAATCTGGCGAAGAGGAGGCTGAGGGGAGACCTCATTGCTCTAGACAGCTCCCTGAAGGGAGGTTGTGGTGAGGTGGGTGTTGGCATCAGGTGATAGAACAAAATGAAATGGCCATAAGTTGCACCAGGAGAGATTTAGGTTGGATAGTAGGAAAACTTTCTATCCTGAAAGAGCGGTCAGACATTTGAACAGGCTGCTCAGGGAGGTAGTGGAGTCACCATTCCTGGAGGTGATTAAAAAAAAACCATGTAGACATGGCACTTCAGGGCATGGTTTAGTGACCGTGGCAGTATTGGGTTGACATTTGGGCTTGATCTTAGAGGTCCCTTCCAACTTTAATGCTTCTATGATCCTTTTACTCTTCGGTAGGAGAGAATGTTTCCTTACATCAGAGCTGCTCCGTATGTATGTTGTGAGGGCCCAAATAATCCTCTTGAAAGGTGTAGACCATTCTTTTCAGTGGCCCAACAGTGAATGTTTATTGTGGGCCAAAAGCTGATTTCAGAGGTAGGATATCTTAGCCTGATACTTCAGCCTTTAGGAGCTGCAAGATCTCTACTTAATTAACACTTCTCTGGTGTATAAAACATAGCAACACAAATGCAGGGTCAAGCATTTAACTTCTTGCAGCTAATCTTATTATCACTCTCAGAGAGCATCTAAGCAATGCTAAGAGCCAGCAGACCGCATTGCCGGTGGCTAAGTGTTTTACTGCAGATGGGCTTCAGCCCCTGGACTCACACTGTCAGAAACAAAGCAGCATGAAACAGCCTTAATCTCTTCTCTTCTGACACTCTGGGTGTGAACAGGCAAAACCAACTCTCACTAGCCTGGTAAATCTGTATCAGAAGAATTGTGACCAAGGATGAGCGAAGTGGGGTTTTTTTCCCTCTGCTGTCACAAGTACTGTGTCCAGTTTTGGTGGACCCAACACAAGGCAGACATTGAATCAAGTTGAAGTTGTGTTAACTCTAGATACTGTTGTTTAATCTGTGAGGGCTGGTGCTGGAGTTGTAGATTTTGTCATTCCTCCAGAGCTCTGTCACAGGCAGGGCTCTTCCGATCACCCAGCCCCAGCTGGCAGCGTGGCCATTGGATGTATTGTGAGAGATCACGGCAGTGAGCAAGGCTAATCCAAAGCTTTCGGTACAGCCACAATGAATCTTGGTCCTGTTATTCCAACCAAGTTACTCTGGGTGTATCTTGCACCAGACAGAGGAAAAGCTGAATGTCTCATATGCTGCTTAGTGGGAAAAAAAAAATCCAAATTCTTGATGTTTTTTCCATACTATTTTTGGACCTTCTGGAGTGGGTACAGAGGAGGGCCACAAAGATGGTCAGAGGACTGGAAAAGCTCCCCTGTGGGACAGAGTTGGAGCTGTTTAGTCTGGAGAAGAGAAGGTTCCAGGGAGACCTTAGAGCTCTAGGCCTTCCAGTAGACCTTCTGGTACCTGCAGAAGGCCTACAGGAAAGCTGGGGAGGGACTTTTCACAAGGGCTTGTAATGATACAATGAGGGGGGATGGATTTAAGATGGAATCAGGGAGATTTAGACTGGAGATTAGGAAGAAATTCTTTACTGTGAGGGTGGTGAGACACTGGAACAGATTGCCCCGGGTGGTCGTAGAATCATAGAATGGTAAGGTTNCTTCAGATACCGGAAGGCTACTATAAAGTGTCTTCTCCAGGCTGCAGAGCCTCAGCTCTCTCAGCCTATCCTCATAGCAGAGCTGCTGCAGCCCTCTGAGCATCTTCATGGCCTCCTCTGGACCCACTCCAACACTTCCATGTCCTTCCTGTGCTGGGGGCTCCAGAACTGCACACAGGACTCCAGGCGAGGTCTGATGAGAACAGAGTAAAGGGGCAGAATCCCCTCCCTTGCCCTGTTGGCCTCTCTCTCAAGGTCTTCAAGGCCAGACTGGATGAGGTCTTGAGCAACCTGCTCTAGTGGAAGGTGTTCTTGCCCATGGCAGGGCAGTTGGAACTAGATGATCTTTAAGGTCCCTTCCAACCCAAGCCATTCTCTGAAACCGAATTCCTAAATAGATCTCTAAGCTAAATGCCTCAAATTTTCGTGCCCGATTCGTTGAGTGTGATACATCATTAGGAACTGTGTACAGATCAGAGCAAGCATCTTCAACTCAGCAGACAACATTGGCAGTTGAAGGTCAAACATGTCACATTCAGATTATCTTTAAGATTATGTTTTTAATCATGTGATTAGCTGCCTCTTTAAATATTGTTCTCAGCTAAGGACTGCTACAGAAATCCTCTTACTCTTCCTTCAGAACCCTTGTTTTGAATCACCTGCAAGGACACAAAATACTGAAGAACAAAACACAAATAGAATTGTAATGTCCTTGGCTAAGAAACACACAGTGCAAAACTGAAACAGCATTAAAAAGCATTAATAAAGCCAAAGCAGATTAAATACACAGAATGTTTATGGAACAGATGCAAATATAGGCTAAGAAGAGTTGAATTTATCTACTGAAAAGCATGTGTTTAAATAAGAGGTATGTCAGGTTACTTCCACCCAACTTTCCTTCTGAAGCATCTTGTTTTTCACTTGGCCAGCTTAGAGTCATCCTAACTTCTGTTGTTTTCCAACAGATGAGGTTTGACAAGTTATGCATAATTCTCTTTTAATTCCTCAAAGGAATTAACCTCTCTTTAAAGTAAAATGGGAAAGAAGAAAAAAAAAAA
>VWYK01074578.1:0-20214 GCA_013399775.1 Semnornis frantzii
ATGTTAAGAACAAAATAGTAAAGGTGCTTGAATGCAGAGTTTTCTAGGGAACCATCTTTGCTTCCTATTGTTTTAGAAAACCTTTGTTATATTTGATTTTCTTCCCTCTTGGGAAAAAAAATATGAGTACAAAATATTTCTGTTGTTAAGACCACAATTATTGTGAAAATCTGGTTTTGTTAACTGCTTCCTGTGAAGTTTATTTGACATTAGCACAAACTCAGATCAGATTAACAACTGCTGTTTGCCAATGTAGGGGTTTAATATATAGGAACTCATTCTCCTTCTAACTATTATGACTAGACAACAAGATCTGAGGCTTAAGATAGAAGGTTCCATGAAAACATCATCTCTGCTCTCAGTTACTGTCAAATAAATAAATCCAGGAAAAAACAGTGGAAGAATTCAGCTTGAGCCCCATCTGAGGGGGTGGGTAAAGCAGAAGGCTTTAGAATTCATAAGCACCATGGAAAAAGTAAATAGGAAGGACTAAGTTCAGCATCCCTTCAATCACAACAAGCACACAAAACAAAACAAAACTTCTTATAAAATTCTATAAAACTCTCGAAATTAGCGTCCAAGAATGTGATTCAACCTTTGATTTAGGACTCCCTGAGCTGCAAATTTCTGAAGACTAGTGAAGTATACCAGTGAAACGTGGCTATATGCTTGCCCTGCTCTTTCATACTCTTCTAGATTAATGCTATAGGCAACAGGCAAAGAAGTTGTACAGAGCTGTATGGATCCTCTTAGAACATCTCCTGTCAGGTTCACTGGCAGGTAATGATGTTCCACAGTTAAAAATAAGACCAATGTTACACAGAAGCAAATAAAAGCCAAGAATAGATGCAGAAGTTCCATGTAATATTCACTTTCAGGTATTATTTTTCTCTGTATCATATGCTTATGGAGGCTCAGCTGAAGAGAGATGGTGCAGTGCAGGGATATATATTTTAATTAGAAGAAATAGTAAATAGGTACTTTGGAAAATATCATAAATTCTTTGTTTACAGCATAAGCATTGCAGAAGTTTCCTGTGAGAAATTCCACTAAAGGCATATTCTGAACAAAGAATGAAGCAGCTGTGATAGGTAACCCATAGACACAAAAGCCAATAGGTGTTTTGTTTTGGTGGGTTTGGGTTTTGGTCTTTTTTTGGTTTTGGGNAGTCTGGTTTAACTCCCCATATCTGATCAGCTGAAAAGCTCCCTGGACTTGTCAGGTTATATTGACTGTAATGGGAACTTTGATACCTAATTCATGTAGAGAGATCTACATGGATACATCTAAACATAGTTGTCTCAGTGTGTAGCTGAATCCTGCCACATGTAATTCAAATGTGTCTTAACTATTCATATTTAAGTAATGCATATTATAATGCTTTCATGATTATATTATCTCCCAGCCCAGCTTTGATTGCTGACCCCATTTAGCTTTCCAGTGAATAGCTGTTTGATGATTTGCCAGAACCAAAATCGTGTGTACAAATTGTTCTTTGCTGAATTGATTGATTCAGGACTTATTTTCAAGATCATGCCTGTCCCATTTGCAGATGTTCTGTTCTTCTTAATAAGGACAAGAAAAGTGACAAGTCTTGTTAGAAATTTTATATCACTTCTCTTCTGTTATTCCAGTCAGCAGCTGGTCCAAAAACTTGCTGCTACTGTTCATTTTTTCAGTCAGAACCGGTAAATCCCGTATTTCATCCAATTTTTATTTTCAGATAGGATTTTCAAAGAGAGCTAAAGGATTAGACTTCTCAGCTCTCATTAAGAGCCACTGGGATCTGGGCTTTTAAGTCTGAAACTCCTTATCTTACTGCTATAAGCTTTCACATTCTGCAATTGACTCAATGCGGGCAGCAGGTAATCACCGACACAAGCATGGTTTAAAGGACTGTTTTTAAAGTGAGGAGCTACTTACCTGATCATAACCAAAGCTGATGCCTGTACCCTTACAAGCTTGTTAGCCAGTCTTACGATTCCTTAACACATAACTTGAAATGTCAAGATAACTCTTGGATGCTGGTACTTGTTCTCTCAGGTTGCTTCTAAAAATAAATTAAATGGGCCAGCAACAGTTCTCTGACCCTGGTATTGATTAGCACAGCATGGCTCACATCCATTTGGCTGACTTCTTTCATTCTACTCTTATCTTCTTGCCCTCTGAAAAAGAACAGCTGCATCCTACCTGCCTCTTCACAAAGGTCTTTAGCCCACAATATATCCCCAGACCTTGCCTGGTTCTTGTCTGGAAAAGTGCTTATTTCACACTCCATACTGCACCATGGACATGACCACGCTAGCAGTTCAGCAGTATGGATGACCATGTATTGCTGCTCAGGCCCAAATGCCATCCAGGATTAGTTCATTAACAAAGACCTAACCTCATGCTCCCAGAGTTTGGGTGAGATTTGGATATTTTTTTACTCTGGAACTATAAGCAGAAGTAGACCTCTTGATGAATATATTTCACTTCCTATATCTTCCCTGAGGATGTAGCCTTCTCTGTCCTTTCTTAGTTTGAAGACTTAATGACATTCTCTGAAAATTGAGAAATCCTTCAAAAAATCACTTAGTCATCTCTTCAGTGTGGTCAGCCAGCTCTGCTAAAGGTTAGCAGTGTGAGGTTCAGAAGACAGCCTTAACAAACCCCTTAGCAAAAATATTTGGAGAGGTGTCTGTTTAATTCTCCTTCGCAGTAGAAGTGTCAAAGTACAAAGGTGCAAACTTACAGTCTTACCTACGTGGAAGCTTAACTACAGCTTTAAGTCAGGTGCCCAAACCCACACAAGGGACAGTGTGACGGTTTGGGAGTTCCTGGCCCCCCACACTTGTAAAATGACCCAGACTAGAACTCAGCCAGGCTGGAAGTTAAGAGATGAAGCTCTATTTACAGCTCAGCACAATATACAAGCAGATATACACACTATATACAGGAATATTTACAGAAATATACAAGGTAAAGGTAATACAGACACACAACTCCCCTCCCAGAAATCAGAGACCCCAGGAGGGGCTCCCAACCACCCTTCCACCTTCTCCCCACGCCTACACCTTACCCCAAGGTGAGGTGAATCAGCTGGAGGGGGGGGGGAATTAGAGGAAAAAGTGGTTAGTGGAGTTATTCAGCAGAGAGGAGAAAGCCAGAGCTGCTAGCCCAAGAAGCTATGCCCCATGACCCCGACTGCCAGCTCTAGACACTCTTATCTTTTTGTTTTGGTTTCTTATTCCTAAACATCTCAGCAAGCCTGTGAGTGAAGTAGACATCACCACTGTTTACCTTCACAGCCTATAGTATAATTTTCTCCATTAAAATATTCCAATTAGCTCAAACCAGCACAGACAGTTTTTACTGTTTCTTCTTCTCCACTCCCATATACTGCTCTGTATGGTGTCTTGCATGCTCCATTTCTATCAAGTGCCTAAATCTTCTTGTTCCTTCTTTGGAAAACAATGTTGCCTAAACCAAAATTGCTTAGCCAAACAGTTTATATGCATTGCTGGCACAGATGGTCCAAACAGTGACCAAATTCTATTTTAAGTCTGGTTCTCAACATTTTTGCTGCCTGTTCTTGCCTGATTTAGATGCGATTTCCATTTTTGTTATGCTATTTTCATTCACAGTCCCTTTGTATTTCTCTGGTTTCTATTCTCTCACTTTAAAAGCATCAATTGTTCCTTAGACAACATCTTAAATAAATAGCCATGAATATCACCTGCAAACCACGTGGTGCCAATCATTAAGAGAATCACAGGTTATGCTGCCATCTCCATGCAGCTTTAGTTTACTCACCTAATGGCAGATGTTCATGGTTGGTAACATGACTGGTGAAATGTACTCTGCATCACAACTCCACTGCTAATCTGATAAGTACAATCATTATTTTTTATTTTTTTCTTTTTTTTTTTTTTTTAGTTATTCTACTTGTATTTGAGCAGCAAAATACCTAGAAATATCACATTGTGTTTTTCATTTTTTTTTTCATTATGCTTTTTGTATTTGAGCAGTAAAATAACTAGAACTATCACATAGCTAGACTCCCCACTCTAAAATTATATCCTAGGTCTAGTGGGAGTAGGAGGTAACTGTGCTCATATTGGAGGGAGGGTGAGGATTTGATGAAGTTTTCGTTTAGTCTTTTTCAATCTACATGTGCCAGAAGTAATGCATATGCCAGAAACCACCTTCAATACCATTGATTTTAGACAAGTATTATGATAAAATAAGGAAAAAAATTCATCAGAATGTTTTTTTTAAAAAAAAAAAATACAGAAATTGTGTATCACAAAAGTAATTTTGGTAATTTTAAGCCCTGAATAGTCTCTCTCTATACACTGAAGAACCTGTCTGCACTGCAGAAATAAGACAAATATAAACTCATTACTTTTCTCTGGCCTTGGAGGACTTATGCATTTGGAGAGTTTTTTTAATATAGGCTTACAAGCACTGTCATAAATTATTCAGAGTTTGATTTTATATTGGGCTTGTTCCACAATGCAGTGATCAATCTGTGCTGCTTTTCACAACCGGGAATGGCAGTTTGTGTGAAATACAAAAGTTAATAAATTCTGGTTTCATTGTCTCTAGTCTGTCACTGTGGGTCAGACAATGGGTCAGACATTTGGTTTATTAGTGCAGACTGCAATCGCTATGTTTTACAGCATATTCAAGATCCAGTTTCTCAGTTCTTTTTTTTTTTGTTGTTGTTGTTTTGTTTAATAAGCTACAGAAGATCTTTTTTGTGTGTGTACTGATGATTCTGCAGCTCCATTCGCTTGCAGGTTTTGCACCTGATTGCATCATTAGCAGATAATTACTACCAACTCTTATTTTCTGCCTTATTGTTCTCACTGCAGTCATAGAAATGCATTTCTTTTGACATCTACTTCACTTTCACAACTGTTTTAATATTAGATACCTTGCTAATTCCAAGTGGGTTAAAACAGCCTATTTTGCTCAGGAGATCACTTGCCTATAGAGCAGTGTGGTCAAAGAAAATAAACTACTGTGCTGTCCAGCTGAAAATAAATGGTATCTCATGGAGCTGAAGGAAATGTGTCAGTAAGACTAATACTGTTAAATAAGAAAAAGGAAAACTTTTCAGGAAGTGGCAGTCAAAAACTATTCCTTAGCTGTTTTAGTGAGATGCAGTGATGAAGTAATATATATCAACACGTCTCTTCTTAAATAATTATACATTTCTCTATTTGTTTTCAAGTATTGTTACCAATCTTAATTTATCTTTTTTAACGAGATTCATTTCAACCTACTGTTTTCCCTCTACCTCCTGAACCCTCATTTTTACTTTAGTTCTTCTGAGTTTACATCCTGTCATCATTTTCTGACCAGCCCTTACAAAACTTGTGTTACCTAAAGTTGACTGTGGCATTATGGAAGTTGATACTCAGCAGCTGATGGGAGGGGAAGGGAGAGAATTATTTCACTGGAAGAGGCTAACAAAGATCATCTTGTCCAATTTCCTCTATGCTGTCTTATTTCAAAAGAAGTCAGATCCTCTAAAGAAAAACAGACCCTCTCAGGAGTAAAGCTGCTGAACTTCTATGTGATGCTCTAGTCTCTTGCTCAAGTCCTAGTATGTAAGACAAGTAATCTTTTCATTAACCTTCCTATTTTCCAGTAAGCTTCCTTATACTCTTCAGCCAAGGGGACTCCTGTCTTCTGCTTTGGAGACCATCCAAGGCATTAACAATGGTTGCTGAAGTTTGCTTAATACCTCAGTACATAAGAAAAGTTTTACTTTCTTCTTCATATTGGCTGTTAGCCATTTTCTATGTTCCCAGGTAACACTGAAACAAAGTATCAGCAATAATATTTAGCTGCTACTTTGGAAGAGCTGAAACTGTGACTATCTCTTCAGATAAATGGTTGCTCAGGGTGTCCTTGCCTGACAGTCTTAGCACTGTCTTTATTCTGGTGTTTCACAGTGTACTGTTTCTTGAGCAAAACAGACTATATTCATTCTAATAAATTATTTTTATGTCTTCTGTTCCCTTACTGAACCATATAAATGAACAAACACATACAGTCTTTTTCCTACCAGCAGCAGAAGGTAGTAAAGAGAAACGGTTACAGATTCCAAAGGAGAACCATAGGATGAAATAAAAACCTGAGTATGAAGTGCCTCATTTACCACTATTTGATTAGAATCATAGAATGGTAAGGTTGGCAGGGACCTCAAGGATCAGCCAGTTCCAACCCCCTGCCATAGGCAGGGACACCTCCCACTAGAACAGGTCACTCAAGGCCTCATCCAACCTGGCCTTGAACACCTCCAGGGAGGGAGCAGCCACAACCTCCCTGGACAACCTGTGCCTGTGTCTCACCACCCTCACTGCAAAGGACTTCCTCCTAACATCCACTTCCAGTCTCCCCTCTGCCACTTCGAACCCATTCCCCCTTGTTCTGCCATTGCAAGACCTTGTCAATAGTCCCTCCCCAGCCTTCCCATAGGCCCCCTTTAGATCCTGGATGGCTACTATAAGATCTTCTCAAAACCTCTTCTCCAGGCTGACGAACCCCAACTCTTGTAGCCTGCCCTCACAGCAGAGCTGCTGCAGCTCACTGAGCATCTTTGTGGCCCTCCTCTGGACCCACTCCAACAGTTCCATGTCCTTCCTGTGCTGAGGGCTCCAGAACTTTATCCACATTTATCCAGACTGGTCTCTCAGGTTCTTTATTTTTACTGTATACACTTATTATTCCCATGTATATGTCCCACACAGCCTGTGTACAATTTAGCTGATCAGATGTCTACTGGTTCTTTGTGATTTCTTTTTTTCTTTTTAATTTTAAGTAGTCTCTTTGTACCCATTTTCTATGTGATTTTTAAAACCAATTGCAATGCAATTCTTGCAACTGTTTATATTAGACTGGACTTATTTGAAGGTTGTTTTTCAGCTGAACAGTAATGTGCTTCCACAGCAAAGAAGCTAGAAATGGTTCCCAGTTTGGAATCACAGGCACATCACGTGTGTCAATGTTGATCTTTCAACTCATTTCTAATAAAGCCTGAAAAGAAAAACCATGTAAAGATAAGTGATGGAAAAACATGCATCTGTGGAAAAATAAACCTCTTCTATCTGTCCAGCCAGATCTGCATCTTCATTACTACTGCATCACTGAGAATAGACTTTAAATCATAAATTGGTTCTAGGAAGATGCTCAGCATTTTCTGCCCAAAGATGAATATAATTTTCCACTAATTTTAGAAAGGGTGGAAACTTTGAAAGGGCTATGATCAGTTGGATGAGGAGACGTGAAGAAGACTGAAGCAGAGCCACTAGTTTTGGTATTTTTAATGCAATCACTGAAGACATATTTTTCATTAAAATACCTAATAAGGATGGGTATTTAACTCTCTCAGGTTGCTAAGAGAACCACTGCAATCTTGCTATTCTTCTAATCCATTTTACAGGTAATAAAGAAAGATGGACAAATCCCCTATTACCGAGATTATAAACAGTCAGTCTGCTACATATTTACTATGGAATGGCAACAAAGACACTTGCTGAGATCATTCAACATCTGCCAACTATTTAAAACTAAATCACAGGAGACTTTTTTGGGATTTTAGCCAGTCAAGTAAAAATCTAAAATGTATGCAAAACAGTCTGTCTCACATCGCTTTTGTATGAGGTCTCGCACCTCAACAGACTGTATTTTGCATTTTTTCTTCTTAAAAAGACCCCAAATCACACACACACACACAAAACCCAAAAAAACCAAACACCTCACACACACAAACCCACAAAAACCAGCCCCCTCCACCCAAACAAAACAAAAGAACTGAAAGAAAACCCTAAACGCCACCACACCAGGAAAGCAAACAAACAACTCAAAGCCTTATCAAAACCTCTCTAATAAATTCCTTCTGTGAGCAAAAGAGAATAGATAGTCCAAACTGATAATTCTGGCTTTCTACATCTTAGCAATGTCCCACACTCCAAGAAGACAGAAAATATTTGAATTAAGAGCATGTTTTCTGTAGGAAGAAGGCAGCAGAGGAAACCACATTGCACATGGGTACTTCGATTTTATCCAAATCAGAATAATTGTCAAGTACAAAATGTCTGAACAAAGATAAGCAGCAGAAGGAAAACATAGCCTGTAGGTGACATTTATAACGACACTTTCAGATGGTCAGAAACACTCTGTTCAGTCCTCAGCCAGCAAGGTGTTTCTGGCTACATCTGGCATCTCTTACAAATCACTGATTCCGATTGCCGCACATTAAATCCTTTCCGTACATGTTTATGAAGCAGTCACCCTGACATAACTCCTCCAGCCAGGCATTATACATTTATTTGCCTCCTTCATTTGTATCTCTTTCTGTGCTGTGTACGCTTGGAAAACTGACATCTGTTTTCCAGGGATGGTAAATCATTATTAGCATTGCAACTAAGCGCGAGGGTAGGTCTGTAGGAGCAGCAGAATCTTGCTTGGAAGCTACAAGAGCCATGCTTACTGGCAAAATTTGCATCTGCTACTTTCATATCTTTAAATTTCTGTTCCTTAATACAAAGAAAATCTACTCAAACATCAAGCTTGGACATTGCACTCAAACTGATATGTCCATCCTACCAGCTCATCAAAGAACTGTGTATCTGCAGAAGGTGGAATTTGTTCTCTAAGGCCACTTCAGTTAATGTGGTATTGAATTTCTGCCTTTATCATATGAAGTTTTAGAAAAACAAACAAAACTGAAAAAAACAAGCAACCTCAAAACACAGCCTCAGCCATTTACTGTTCCAGTCTGCAAACAACTAGATACATAGTTTCCATCTAAGTGTATCAAAATCATAGAATCATAGAATGGTAAGGTTGGAAGGGACCTCAAGGATCAGCCAGTTCCAACCCCCTGCCATAGGCAGGGACACCTCCCACTAGAACAGGTCACTCAAGGCCTCCTCCAACCTGGCCTTGAACACCTCCAGGGAGGGAGCAGCCACAACCTCCCTGGGCAACCTGTGCCAGTGTCTTCCACTGTCAGTGGAACTTCCTCCCAACATCCAATCTAAATCTCGCCTCTGCCAGTTTAAACCCATTGCCCCTCGTCCTGTCGTTACAAGACCTTGTCAACAGTGCCTCCCCAGCCTTCCTGTAGGCCCCCTTCAGATACTGGAAGGCTACTATAAGATCTCCTGGAAGCCTTCTTTTCTCCAGGCTGAAGAGCCCCAACTCTTGTAGCCTGTCCTCATAGGAGAGCTACTGCAGCCCTCTGAGCATGTTCATTCAGCTTTTTGTTTGCTGTCCTAGAGTTCAGCCAGCGGAGCTCAATGCCTTTTTCAATATTCTCTTTCTTTATTATGGTCTGCAGGTATCTTCCACCTCATTATATAAACTCAACAATAGCCTGTGAAAAATTGCATTTGACAGTTCATTCCACTCCATGCCTGTAGGACTGCGTAAAACAGCTTTCTGGAAATGCAACCCTACGTTGGTTGTCTGTCTTGGGCATGATCCCTTCCCCACAGCCATTTAGGTTTAACCTAATATACAGCATGGGCTAGGAGTGACAGATTTTTTAATTGTTAGCAGGCACTAGAATCCTCCAGCACTGAAGGGTGAGAAGAGGCTGTAATTACTGGCCATAGGTTTTTCCATTTTCCAGGGAATTGTTAACTGTCAGCAATTAACAGTGGTTACTACTATTGTGACAAATGGAAATCACTGCCTCTAGTAATGATAGCTGCTTGTAATTTCTCCTCCTGGACAAAATGAACTGCTACTGCCTTATCTGAGTAGTACTCCCGGGCCTTACTCCAAGAATCTCATTCTAGTGCTGCATGGCAGAAATATTGTCTGTATGAAAAAAGCACGGATTTAAAAGTGAAAATAAAAAAACAAGCAACTCATTCTTAAACACTAGATCTAGTGAATTGTTTCACTTAAGATTAATTCAGTGAATTAAATCTCAGCTCCCTAAGTGCTATCTCTAGTTCAGTAACTTGAACTGAGTTTTGCTAATAGTCCTGATAGAGAAAGTAAAATGTCATTGATGTTCTCTGCTATGCTGTGCCTTAGTAGTTAGATCTATTAAAGACAATCTGAGCAAAGATGTCATTGCAGCCTCATTGAGACAAAAGACTTGCACCTCGGTTTCTGTGAACAACCCAAACTGCCAACTATTCCTATGGCCTGCTTAATACCTAATTATTTTATACAGAATGGGGCAGCTTCAAAAGAATCAGCTCATTTTTGAGTTATCTCTAGAGCTCAGAATAAAATGGGCAGCTGAGCAGCCTGGTGAGAAGCAGAAGGCACCATCTCTATAATTTTGGAAATTATGCCTAAATCTCCTTGAAAGTCCAGCTCTTAATTTCCACTTTTCTTCTTGCTCTTATGAAATGTTTCTTTCCTAAAAAATTGATCTTTTTTTAAAAATCAAACATTTTAATTTCAGATTGACACGAATTAGTCACAATTGAGTCATCATTACTTTATGTTGTTTCATCTACTCTGCTGCTTATTATGTTTCAGCTAAAGCAGTTTTTAAAACAGTTTTATTTCTCCAAACTGTGTAGAAGATTCTAATCTAATAATGTCTCTCATTTAAATCTTAGGTTTGCCTCTTCAGCAATCTTCTGTTCCAGATAAGGTGATATAGCCTTGAATTACATTAAGTTACTCAGATTCTTGACTACCAGAACCAGAAACCTCTCCTCTAGCAATGAGTAACACCTCTGTCAAGAACATGAGCTTTTCATTGCAGGATAGTTCTCTTCTGCATATAGGCAAGCACAACTTGTAAGAATTTAGATTCAGTTCACCAGAAATGCTAGACAGGGAGAGTTTCAAATGTCTGTAATCATACATATAAAGACTGTAGATGCGTGCTCCATAGTTTAAATTTTTCATAATTCTCATTTTCTCTTTTTTTCCTACAATAACTGCCTGACATCATGTCTCCAGCCTTCATTTGCTGAACAGTGGCAGTACACTATGGAAGATACAACTTCAACTTCAGTAAAACTATCAAGATACTAGGGCAAATCTCCTGACTTGAATCACCGAGGAAGATAATTCCCTCACTGTTTCAGTAATTCTCAGATCCAGAGTCAACCCACAGCTGCCAGTGAAGCTAGTCTCTACTGTGCAAAGTGCAGAGCTGTGTGTCCATCAAACTTCAAAAAGACATTCTGAAAGGCACAAAATCTTTTCTAAATATTAGCATTTCTAATATTGATGGTAAAATGCATTTTTATTTATATAGAGAGAGTACGTGTGCGCATGTCTGTGGGTCTCTGTGTGCGCGCGCGTCAGTGTCTGTGCGCCTCTGTGTGCACATGTGTCAGTGTCTGTGCGTGCGTCTGTCAGTGTCTGTGCGTCTCTGTGTGTGCGCGTGTGTCGTGTCTGTGCCTCTGTGTGTGCGCGTGTGTCGTGTCTGTGCCTCTGTGTGTGCGCGTGTGTCGTGTCTGTGCCTCTGTGTGTGCGCGTGTGTCGTGTCTGTGCCTCTGTGTGTGCGCGTGTGTCGTGTCTGTGCCTCTGTNTGTCTGCGTCTCTGTGGGCGCGTGTGTCTGTGTCTGTGCGTCTCTGTGTGTGCACGTCAGTGTCTGTGCATCTGTGTGCATGCGTCAGTGTCTGTGCATCTCCGTGTGTGCGCATGTCAGTGTCTGTGCATGCGCGTGACAGTGTCTGTGCGTCTCTGTGTGCGCTCGTGTCAGTGTCTGCATCTCTGTGTGCGCGCGTGTCAGTGTCTGTGCGTCTCTGTGTGCGCGTGTGTCAGTGTCTGTGCGTCTGTGTGCGCGCGTGTGTCAGTGTCTGTGCGTCTGTGTGCGCGCGTGTGTCAGTGTCTGTGCATGCGGTGTCAGTGTCTGTGCGTGTGCGTGTCAGTGTCAGTCTGTGCGTCTGTGCACGCGCGTGTCAGTGTCTGGGCGTGTGTGTATAAATATATATATATAAATCAGTCTTGTTAGTTGAAATAAACAAACCTTCGCAGAAAACATACCGCGAGTTGTCTGACCAAGAGTAAGAGAAGTAGGTCAGTATTTGGATGGCAGGTGGAAGTGGATCACCACCAACAGTTACATGTCACCAGACACAGAACAGCAGTCTCTACGGTTTCCGTTAAGCACTATCACATATCAGCTAGCAGCCTTCTTTAGTGATCAGTGAATATATCCTTTCTTTGCTGCTTTTACTGTCTAAGCATTTTCTGGCTTGCTCTCTTCTCGTTTCACAAAACATCTGTGACACTTATGCACCATTATCTCACAGAGGCTGAAGCTGGCCGTACATGAAGACCCTCAGTCTACAAGGACATGCCTTTCCTTAGGAGAAATTGCTAGAACGGCATGCTGTTTTGAAGCACCCAGTATCACAGCTGTCTCTTAATAATTTTGAAAGGAGAGGAATATTTCAGTAGCTTCATTACCTGAACACCTAGAAAAAAAATTAATATTTCAACAGCTAGAAAAAAATATGTGCAAGACTATAGAATAAGGAAATCTCAGCTGCTTCAAAAATAGCTGTTCTCTTACTTTTTTCACAGATACCTGCTCCATCTTTTGCCATGAGAAAATCATACTATTATTTTTTCACAGTGAAAGGCAGTAATTTATCTCCTTATTGACATTTTCAGTTGCACAAATCCCAGCGTTGTAAAATGGAAGCAAAATATAGTGAAATTATTTTACACTGCCAGTTTTATCATGCAAACCGCAATTGCTCCTTCTGTGAACAAGACAAGTTTAGTGCTACTGAAAAGCCTTTAATCTGTTCTTGCAAAACATGACATGAGCTGCATGGAAATTAGACCACACCTCTTAGTGACTCATATCCCATTCGTCTTGACAGTAAACATCTTTTTAAGGAAAATGTCTTTAAAACGCAGCTGTGGATTGGTTTTTGGGGCTTGTTTTTTGGTTTGTTTTTCTTTGTTTGTTTGGGGTTTTTTATTTGCTTTTTGTTTTACAGGTAGGCAAAATCCTTTCACGTTTCTATGGTCACAGTTCTTTATTTTACAAATCCTGTATTGTCTACCAGTTATTTTTCCCATCATTTGTAAGAAAATTAAACAGCAGGGGGTGAGCCATTAGGAGCCATTTCTAAAAATAAGAACATTCTGTTGTCTAATCATAAAAAAATAGTAGAGGGGTAATGGATGAAGTAGTGCCTGAATAAACTTTCTGCTCATTTTTGAAAGGACCATATTTCAGACTCAGTTTGTTTCCTAAAAATCTCTGCAGCAGTCACAGATGGCTAAAAGACAGAAGCACAGATATATTTCTCTCCATGCTCTATGTGGAGCACTCCCTGGTTTCCATTTCTCTGAAGTAGATTTTGGCAATAAAAAGAAGGGTAAAGAGTCTGTATGAGCCAGTGATACAGTGCCCACTGGGGCATGATCCCACAGAGACCCGAAGTCACAGGACTCAGTCTATTTCTTCTGTGAGAAACACACCCAAAAAATCTTCAGGTGAAGGCACAGAAAGCTTCGCTGCAGCAAAACACCAGGCCAAAAAGAATAATGATCTCTTTTTTCATCAAAAGAATAAAAAGTCATTCAGTGCTTTGGGGTCAAATACTATTATTGCTATATATTAAATTCAAATTAGTCAGCTTTTTCTGTGTGTAATTTCATTTCCAGCTACCATAAAATCAGCCAGCCACATTTGGGTTATCCAACTGCAAACACTACAGAGAAAACTAAACAGACAAGTGCAAAAGAATCCAGTGGTGGCTTTAATGCTTTCTGACCCTGGTGGGGAATTGCAAAAAAGAATTGAGGAAGACTTGACCTTGTGTGTGCCTGCAACACAGTGAGTTTTAAAGGAACAGTGAGTAGCAGTGAGAACTACTGAACCAATACACGAATGCATGAGAACCTCAGAAAGAGTAACACTCGGGCATCCTCACCTATATGATTACAAGTAGTTGGTGTAAAAATAATGAATACAAATAGTCCTTCACACCAACTTGCTGCAGGGCAACCCATTACAAAATACACTAAAATAAACCAACACTTTGCAATTAATTAAGATTTGAACTGAAGCTGATAAGCATTTTTGTCTTTGTACACTGGTATGATTTGCCAGGTTTTCCTTAGACCCCATTACTTGAATAAGTAAAAATTCTTTTGCTTTAATCACAAAACCACCATAAAATCATTTTACTCTGGAATTATTAGGTACCATCCTTCACATCACATGAACAGTATAGGAACAGTGAAGAAGGAAAAATCTATACAGAATACATTTCATGGTGAGGTAAGCCACTATAAAATCTGAGATATATAGAAGTGTGACAGAGATTTCAAGGTCAGAAAAGACATTCTACATGTCAGAGAATGCCATCAATATCATCAGGTGGTCACTGCAGTCAGTCCATAATTCCTGTTTAAGTATTGCATCATATGGCCCATTTGAAACATTTCAATGACTTTTCATCTTGTGATGCCAAAACTCATCTTTTAGCATGCATTTATTCAGCTTCGGGTTTCATTTTCCACCACTCATTATGGATCATGAAGTCCAAAAAGATGCTCTCTTCCTCATTAACTATTCAACATGGCTACAGACTCAACAGAAAACCACCTTGCAGAAACTTGTTCTCCATAAATAAAAAGCTTTATACACAGACTTTAAACTCTGCAGAAATCTTGACTGCAGTAAAATATGTTAATGGTACTACTAAGAATAAACTGCAAGGCCAAGGAAATTGTAAATCTGATGCTTTTACATCACCATGTTCATTCAGTAATTTTTAAATTAATATAAGTATCTCACTTTAATTGCACCAGGACCTGAGTTGTCGCTTGGTATGCAAGTATTAGTCACATTTTCTGCTCATAAAAAAAAATAAATAAATAAAAACAAGAGAAATGTCATGATTTGCCTAATGTCACATAGCAGGAAGCAGAAATCAAATCCTGTTCTATGACCACTTGACATTCAAAGCCCTTCATAATCTGATTCCTAATATGCCGTTGCTCTCCTGTCACTCTCTCCTTTTTCAACACTCTTCATACTGCAAATACTTTTGGAGCTGCCTTTCTAAACCAACACACAGTTTCTCCTTAATTTATTAATGGTCAGTTTAAAACACAGTCCTGGACTTAAAACATGAATGTGGACCATCATAGGTGTTCCTGTCTGTAACCTGTTCGAAGTCCTTACCCATATGTACAGACAACATATCAGCCCCTCTGGCCTGGTGCAATTGGGTTGCCAGCATACAATAACTAGACAACAACTACACATTATTCTTACTTCAATGAGCTAATTATGTTTTCCTTTACTACAGAAAAGCATTCACTGTCAAAACAAGTTAATGTAAAAAGCATATTGTTAGCTGTTTGTGTCTTACTATCCATTTATGCAACGTCTCAATCCTTGTGTTCATTCTATCGACTTCTAGTTCATCAGCTCCTTCAGGCTGGAAGGGCATCTTTTCAAAGATCCTTAAAATTCCCAACACACTTGGTGACAGCACAAAATAAATAAGCACTATATAGCTCATTGTAGAAATTTGAGAAAAGAGCAGTATTCTACATAGAGTCTACACCAGTTGTAAAGGCAAGGTTTGCTTTCTAATGAACACAGGTGAAGGAAAAATCCCTAAAAAGTATCTCTGCAGTTTTCACACCATCGAGACAAGTTAGTGTTCTGAGAAGGCAAAAGACTATGCCAAATACTCTTTAAAAGTAAACCTGTTCTGATACTTAGAAGATTCAAGGAACTGTTCCACTGTAAAATGCATATTGAGATAACTAGAAGCACTATTAAAAGTAACAAAGATGCTTCATTTTAGTTACAATCTCTTGCTTTCTTCCTTTAAAGAAGCCTCCAGAAATTTTTTTTTCCAACTGTGTGACTTCAAGGTTACACAAGATTCATAGGTCTTCCTGAAGCTGTACTGCCTCTCTCATCAGTATTACAGTATTTCGTTTCCTTGTCTCCACACTGACTATTTTGTAAGACTTTGTTCATTTCTCAAAGTAAACTAAAGCAATTTAAAAATGGGTTTAGCTGAGCTACCCATCTGGTATAAAATCATGATAAACCAGTAAAGTATACACTTACTGTACCTCTTTCTATTTTATTCAATTACACATTTTCTGAGTGCACTATAGAGCTATTTTCTCTTTAAATTCAGCTTGCTTGTAATTTAATCTTCCCCCTCACACAGATGTCATGGACAATGGTGCACTTTTATTATTTCATATCCATCTGAGGAAAAAAAAAATCAATTTTCTTCTGTTATAATATATATATATTTCTCTGTGTGCAAAATACAGTACCCCATATTAGTAGCTCACAAATTCTGATAAACTGGGCAGTAATGGATCTCACTAGTGCTCATGTAAAACTTCCACAAGAAGTGTTGCAGAAGGCATCCTTCTATGAGTGGCACACATTCTTCTGGAACTGTACTGGATGATTATTCCAAAATGAGACAGGAGAAAAAAACAATTATTGAAAAACAAGTCTTTAAAACAAGAAGTAAACCAAATCCTCATGGTGTTCCTTGCAAATGCCAAGAGCAAAGACATTAGCTTAAAGGCATACTCAAATCCCATTTACACTTGCTTGTTCAAAAGTACATGTGCCTTGATGTCAATAGCTTCCACAGGCTACCATAAAGAACTGCCACACAGTCTTCAATCGTTGCCTTCTTCAACAGGCAGACTACTGAAGCAACAGTATTGCTTAAGTGAATATAATAATCCAGCTCAACAGCCTTTAATACTGGAAATGTGCTTTCTGTCATGATGTAATATCTTTCCATCCATGCTTTCTCATCTGTACTGAAATTCAAAGTGTAATGCAAGACATGAGGATTTTTAATGCTACCAAGGTCAGTTGTGTACTTTCCATAGCTTTGGGAACCCAGAGAGCACTTGGATATAGACTAGGGATCTTTGGCCAGAGTGCGGTTCTAAAACACAAAACCATTTAACCCAGTGCATTTCCCACCTGCACTGGCAGAAATACTTAGCACTGTATGAGCAGTCTATTAGCAGAACCACACTCCATTTTCTTATAAAATACCAGTATTTCAGGGCACAATGAGCAAAGACTTAATTCTTGATTTGCAATTACTGCGAGTATATTTTTTTTCCTCTTTTAAGGAAAAAGTTTATGCATATCTGCATCTGAAATATTTGTCCACATCAGAACTGTTCTGTCATTAGTCAGAATACTAATCTCAGGATTGTGAGATGTGTTCCCATCAGACTACAGGGAGCACAGATTACTCACGGGAGTGCTCTTTGCTTACTCAGATTGCTCTAGTAAAAAGTTCCTTAGGAGCAAACAAAGTGCCAGATCAGATCAACCCAAAACCTGTCTCTGACAGCGATCGGTAGCAGTTGCTGAGGGAAACAGCATAAGATTGGGGCAACACACGGACATCACCTTGCTATGACCTTCCCATTTGCCAACCATCTGCCACTGTCAGACAACCCTCCGATCCATCAGGCCTCACACCAGCCTGGAGAGCTGGTCCACTGACAGAGATGCGTCCCTCAGCAGATGCACAGAAAATGGAAGTCATTGCTCTGCTAATACTTTAAAACTGTGTAATAGCATGGCAAAATATTTCTGCAGGTGAGATTCATAAAAACCAGTCACTCTCTGAAACCATCTTTCTCCTCTTTGCACCAATTGACTATGTCATTTTAAAAAACATTTCACAAATACCCTATATTACACAGGAAAATTTCTTGCTGTGAAATCTGGGAAAGATTCAGTCAAGGAGAACACTAAAGCTTTTTATCAAATGTGAAAAATACTACTTTACTTTTGCTACAGTAACGTATTCCTCATAAGCCCTTTAAATTTAAACACTGTCTTGTAAGAGTTCTAGGTCAAGTTAAAAAGCACAGACAAGCTCTTGAGAGGAATCAAGTTTATATTCAGCGTGGGTAAAAATGCAACAGAGAAGGTGAACTAAAGTTTTTAGCTATTTCCATAATGACTTCTCACTTGCTGTGGTCTGTCCTACTTTCCTTCCCCTTAGTCACCCAGTGGTCTCTCTTCTGAGGAGAGAATTCTCAATTGCCTCTAAGGGAAAATTCTTAATATTTTTTTTATCCTATAGCAACATACCATCTTCATTTAAAAAAAAAAAAAAAAAAAAGAGCTAGGACTTGCAAAGAGATATATTGGCAGATACAAGATTGCTCCTCCTGAGATGAGACCAAGAATAAAAAGCTATTTCCAACTTCTCACGTATAGAGAATTGCTACACATAGAAAATATATGAACTGAGAAATTGCAGAGTGAGTACAAGAAAATCATTCATGAGGCACCTGGGGACTATCATAGGAATTTATATTTATTTGCTCTATAACTACATGATATCTGGTATTCTCTCTGATCTTTAAGGACCAGATTTAAAATTATTCTTCTGAGAGACAGTTGTCAATAGGCATACTGGTGACCATCTCTTGAAAAGGAGGAACAACCTCTTTCAGTTTTCATATAGTTGGAAAGCATCAGTTTGTGCATTTTTGGCACCGATGTAGTTTCAGAGAAATGTTCAGTTAATCTGCATTTTCTCAGCTCTAGGCTTTTACAGTCCTTCCCAGATGTCACCAGATACCTACTCAAGAGAGGAAAATGAAAACCAAAGCTTCTAAGCCATCCTAAACTGGTGTGTTGTAATCAATTTTTAAAACATAAATGAAATACACAGAGCAGGCACTCCAAATAGTACATTCAGAGTAATTTGAAGAATTACTATCTGCTATTATTTTAGAAACCCGTTCTAATTATTTTATATGGGAATGCCACACACTCTAAGTAACCCTAAAAACATATACAGGTGGCACTACTATAAAGTTTGTTAATACAGTGTGATGGTTTGGGAGTTCCCCACCCCCCCACACTTTAAAATGACCCAGACTAGACCTCAGCCGGGGCTGGACGTTAAGAGATGAAGCTCTATTTACAGCTCAGCACAATACACAAGCAAATATATACACTATAGACAGGAATATTTACAGAAATATACAAGTTTAAAGTAATACAGACACACAACACCCCTCCCAGAAATCAGAGACCCCAGGAGGGGCTCCCAACCACCCTTCCACCTTCTCCCCACCCCTACGCCTTACCCCAAGGTTTGCCTTACGCGCAAGGAGGATCAGCTGGGGAGGATTAGAAGAAGGGTGGTTAGTGAAGTTATTCAACAGAGAGGAGAAGCCAGAGCTGCTAGAGAGCCCAAGACCCAAGAAGAAGCCATGTCAGAGAAGCTGCCCCTCATGACACTCTCTTATCTTCTTTGTTTTGGGTTCCTTATTCCTAAACACCACAGCAAGCCTATGAGTGAAGCAGACATCACCATTGTTTTCCTTCACAGCCTATAGTATATTTTTTCTATTAAAATATTCCAATTAGCTCAAACCAGCACATACAGACTTTGCTAATGTGTGAAATTTTGATGTTACTGAAACACTCAGTTACCAAAGAAATGACAGGAATCAAAGTCCTGACCTCTACAAAAGCTCAAGATATAACCAAAACTGTTGTGACCTATTTTTTTCATGCTGAAAGCAAAAGGGGCAACCAGTCCCATTTACTAAGTAACAATAGCACTTACCTACAGTTATGCACATGCCTAAGTATTTGCATTTGTAATCAGGACCAAAATTAAACTGACAGACTTAATCAGATCTGCCAGGTAATAAACTGTTACAGAAACTGTTCTCCTGTGACTGATGACATGGGAAAGTTATCATCATAATACCTGACATAAGTTAGTCACCAATGAAATGGGACTAAAAATAGATCACAAATGCATGTAACATAAAACACTATGGAATGAACTAGTGTTAAGAAACTACAGAATGAAATTAACCTCATCTGCTGGATGAGAAGCTCAACATGAGCTGCCAGTGTGCTCTTGCAGCCCAGAAAGCCAACTGTATCCTGGGCTGTATCAAGAGAAGTGTGGCCAGAAGTTCGAGGGAGGTAATTCTCCCTTCACTCTGGTGAGACCCAACCTTGAGTCAACCATCCAGTTCTGAAGCCTCTACTACAAGAAAGATCTGGATGAGCTGGAGTGTGTCCGGAGAAGGGCCNGAGTGTGTCAGGAGAAGGGCCATGAGGAGGATCAGAGAGCTGGAGCTCCTTTGCTATGGAGACAGACTGAGTTGGCATTGTTCAGTCTGGAGAAGAGAAGGCTCTGAGGAAACTGTATTGTGGTCTCCTCACAATATATTAGATATTCCAGTATCTGAAGGGG